>CAUYPK010025529.1:0-37054 GCA_963574355.1 Loris lydekkerianus | reverse complement strand
CAGGCTGGGCAAGGGACTTGAAGAGAAACTTCTCTGAAGAAGACAGGCACATGGCCTACAGACATATGAAAAAATGCTCATCGTCCTTAATCATCAGAGAAATGCAAATCAAAACTACTTTGAGATATCATCTAACTCCAGTAAGATTAGCCCATATCACAAAATCCCAAGACCAGAGATGTTGACGTGGATGTAGAGAAAAGGGAACACTTCTACACTGCTGGTGGGAATGCAAATTAATACATTCCTTTTGGAAAGATGTATGGAGAACACTTAGAGATCTAAAAATAGATCTGCCATTCAATCCTGTAATTCCTCTGCTGGGCATATACCCAGAAGACCAAAAATCACATTATAACAAAGATATTTGTACCAGAATGTTTATTGCAGCCCTATTCATAATTGCTAAGTCATGGAAAAAGCCTGAGTGCCCATCGATCCACGAATGGATTAATAAATTGTGGTATATTTACACCATGGAATATTATGCAACCTTAAAGAAAGATGGAGACTTTACCTCTTTTATGTTTACATGGATGGAGCTGGAACATATTCTTCTTAGTAAAGTATCCCAAGAATGGAAGAAAAATTATCCAATGTACTCAGCCCTACTATGAAACTAATTTATGGCTTTCACATGAAAGCTATAACCCAATTACAACCTAAGAATAGGGGGATGGGGGAAAGGGAAGGGAGGGAGGGTGGAGGAAGACAGAGGGAGGAGGTTGGTGGAATTACACCTGTGGTGCATCTTACAAGGGTATATGTGAAACTTAGTAAATGTGGAATGTAAATGTCTTAGCATAATAACTAATAAAATGCCAGGAAGGCTATGAGAACCAGTGTGATGAATATGTGTCAAATGGTCTATGAAACTAGTGTATGGTGCCCCATGATCACATTAATGTACACAGCTATGATTTGATAAAAAAATAAAAAAATAAAATAAAAATTTAAAAAAAAATCAAATTCAAAGTTACAGGCATGAGACCCTCTAAAAGTCTTAAGAAAGATATTTTATAACAGAATTTATCATTGAAAATGCATACTCAGTATCTCATTTTTGCTGAGAGGAAAATTAGACTCACAAAATAAATCTTTTATAATTTCCAGAAATTTCAGAATTTTATGTTCCTTAAATGAGACTTCTTGGGGACCTCACCTTTGTTAAATATAACTAGATATACCTCCATTGACACAATGTTAAAATTCCATGAGCAAAAAACACTCTCTCCTTTGACCTCTAACAACTGTACTATTCTATTCTATGCCTGACAGCTGATTCTCACAAGACCTGTGGCATGCCACATACAGTCCATGACAGCTGATTCTAGCAAGCAGCAATCATAGCAGACAATTCTTTCAGACTAGTTATCTGAAAGAGGCAAGAATGAATTATTACCTATTTTATTTGACCATGTGCAGAGATTGCCTTTCATTAGATCCAAATCTGGAATAATCAAGAAAATGTCCACTTTGTAAACTGACATATTACTTAGGAAATGCAGAAGAAGATCACTTGCATTCCAACGCCAGTGTTCAGATCTTTCTCCACCCCTTTCTGGCAGCCATTCTTTAAGCTAAAGGGAATTCTGGCTAACATACAGGATTCTAGGTCAAAAGCCTGAAATTCTTACTCATCAACCTGGAGGCAGTCCAGGAGTCTACATTTCACTGAGCATCCTAGGGGATTAGGAAGCAGGGCATCTGTAAACTATATTTTTAGAAACATTTCATAATCCCTATCTCTTCCATGAAGGTTAACCATAACAAAACCATACTCATTCTGAATTCTCTAACCCTTTCATTTACATCTTACTTATTATTTATATTGAAACCATAACGACATAAAGAAATCTGAACAAGGCATAGGCATAAACAAACACAATTTGTTTATGAGATTGGGAGTCCCTACAAGTGAAATTTCCATTCTCTCTACTTCTCACCACAAAAACTGATTGCAATACAAACTGGTCAAACTTCGATTATTTTTCCAATGTGAAACCATTTATATATAATAATCAATGTAGAAAAGTATACAAGAGAAGATGTTACTCTCTCCATATAATAGTGACTTAATTGCCAGCCTGAGTTTCAGCCACAGTCATTACACAACTGTTCAATGAGCAAAAATTTGAGCCGGCCTCCCTTGCCAGCTGGCATATTAGCTAAGAAAGATGGCTCCAAAATGTATTTGTATGGATCAGGGTTAGCTGTCTCTGAAAGAGTTTTGGCTCTATCCCCCCCAAACCAATTAAGCAAGGTCAGACTTCATGCATGGGCTTTTTCAGCTTGGGTATCTCTGGTGAATAGTTATTGCCAGTTGTGGGCAATGATTTGACTGTGGATCAAAGCCCCTTTAATTGTATTCCTCCAAAGGAAGTTCAGCACTAGCAACAAGCCCCATGAACTGCAAGCATTGGCTTATCTGATAAGAGAAAGAAAACAGGAATCAATTACGTAGGTAAGGATGAACATAAGCACTGAGCCTTATAAACTTCTCTGTCAAATAAGTGACCCAGCTGTGACACTAACTACCCATATTATTTTAGTAACTACTTTAACATGGACTTCAACTCTTTATATACAGAAAGGAATTAGATTTAATGACAGCAAAAGATTGTTCCTGTAGTGCTCCAGTTTTCATTCAAATACAGATTGTGTTGTATTATTATTGAAATATCTCATCTATATATTTCAATAATAAAACTGCAAACTTTGTGGTGATATTGTGTCTTACACTCTTTTCCTTTGCCCTTTAGATCTTAAAATCCCCCTGTTCTTTTCATTCAGAAGTATTTGACAGAGAGAGTTTAATAACCTCCCTCTTCCTCTGGGGCACCAACTAAACTATATTTTCTGGTCTCCCTTGGAAACCATTATGATCATGTGACTGAATTCTGAACAATAGAATGTAGACAGAGGTACAGTCCATCTCTTCTACACCAGGCCCATACAACCCTGCCCTACACTATCTTCCAGCCTCCCCTCAGCACATACATATTAACAAAACAGAGGAAACTTGAAGGTGTGGAAGAGTTACAACATTCAGGAAAGTGGGCCCCCAATTTGCTGCTTATAAATAGCTACTCAGATCAGGGTTTAACAAAGAGCAACTTGATGCAGAATGAGTAAGAGATAAACTCCTTCGCAGGCAAAATTCTCAAAATTCTGAGTTTTCCCTCTAGCCTAATTTAAACACATTTATCTCAATTGGGGCTATATTTAATATGTATTTTATTTTTGCATTTATCTCCTGAAATAGTCTAGAAGCTTCTTAAAGGCTGGAATGGTACCTGCTTGTCTTCTTAGCAAGTCTACATGCCTAGCACAGTGTGGGTTTTCAATAAATCCTACTGAATGTATGAATACAGAAAAACATGCACAAACAAGAATAAGTTAATAAATGCTTATTGAGTTGAAGTACAGAAGCAATAAAAGTAATCCAAAATAATTTATAGATAACACCTTTTCTTTCTAATTTTGTCTTTCATCTTCTGATTCAAAACATTTTGAAATACTTAAAAGCAAATTTTGGTGGGTCTTATAAATACTTGAACAAATTCACATATCGTGGCTGGCTGACAAATGCCCTATGCTGTTTTCTGTTCTTACCACATATCTATGTACATTTTTCTTTCTTTAATAAGTGCGAGTGTGTTGCTATGTGACATATTCTAGTAGTCAACCAATATGACACATATATTTACACCATTCAAATGCTATGCTAATTTTCCCTAAATCATTCTTATAGGATACGACTGACTTCCTTTCAGCTAGACTGCTTCAGATGCCTATACAATACAACTTTCATCTTTATATGAGGCCCCGTGTAGATCAGATGAGATGGACAACTCAAGCACAAAACACTTAAAAGTAATATCTCTTTGTCTTCTCTGTCTGCAAAGCCAAGTCAATGCCAACAGGGTGCCTTTACATGTTATCGTACTTACTATCAGTCAGTGCCAAAATAGACTATTTTAACAGGGCTGGGAGTAGCAGTGTGGTGCTTAAAGCACGTATGCTGCCAAGACAACAGGGTGTATTTCATCTGTTGCCTGGGATACATTTCTGCAACATCCAAGAAACAAGCTATGAAAGTTCAGTATTTGAGGAAAGCCAAAACATGAACACTGATCAAAAACTTGAGGAAGAACAACCTTAGAAGATAAGCACAATCCAAGTTGTAACAAAAAGGATAAAGGCCATAGCATTCACTAGATATCAGATCTGTACATCAAATTTACATAGAGATCCATAAAGCTCTCTTACCCTGCTAAAATTCTCTTTACACAATGGTGAATTTACCCTAGATAGCACCTATTCACTGGGACTACATAAAGTGAAGAAATTAGTTTGACAATAAAAATAACTCTTTATCTACCTAATATATATATATTTTTTTTTCACAATTCTATCTTTTCCCATGACTCATTTATCTGAAATACTCTGTTTTGCACATGATACGACAGATTGAAGAGAACCACAAATACTTAAATATCTTTCTCATCACAGAGTGAAATCTCTTGTTTTCCCCCTAAATCTGAGCTGGCCTATGACTATTTGGACAAATGTGTACAGTAAAAGTGATGTTATTCCAACTCTTACTTACCTTTAAAAAAACGAGCAGATCTACTCTGGTCTCTTGAAGACTTGAGCATTTGTGTAAGAAGTTTGACAACCATGCTGGAGAGACAACATGAAAATGTCCTACAATTACTTAAAGAGATTTGAGCCCAGATTTCCAGCTGTTATCATCAAAACACCAGACTTATAAATAAAGCTGTCTTATTTACTTTAGGCTTGCCAAGATACCAGCTGGATGTTACCAAGGGATCCCAGATGACACCTTATGAAGCAGAAGAATCAACCAACCAAGCCAGAATGGAATCCTGACACATAAAACTGTGGATATAATGTAATGGTGGTTGTTTCAAAGTACTAAGGTTTGGGGGAATTTTTTAATGCATCATTAGAATAGATAACTGAAACACATGGACATCAAATGCAAGAATTTGGGAGTATGGCATTTATATGAATTTAGGATCTATGCATTAAGGACCAAACAATAAAATGACCCCATATGAAGAACAGGGGAAGAATCTAGGCAGACAGCTGACCACTGCAGGGGTAGATGACCTCAGGGCTGGCCTAACAGAATTTCATTCCCTTCAACACTCAGCTCAGTTCACCATTCTTTAGCTTCTGCTGACTAGCCTTGGGGACTTTTTTCCAAAGGCCATAAAATTAAATTAGAATTCACTCTTAAGCATAATGATTTCCCACTGTTTATGTGGGTTATCATTTACAACCAACTGGCATTTAATCAAACCACTATTTTTATTTCAGGACCAGAGGCCACAAGATTGTGTATTTTTTCTACTTCCCTGTTGAGCAAAGCAGCTTCATCCAAGCTGTGAAGGGATATCAAATGGTTTATGAAAAATCAGCAGGAAATATTGTTTTCAAACATATTTATGATTTCACACCAACTTTGGAATGATTTCATTCATTTTGTTGATTGACACATTTAAATATATAATGATGTAAAAATAATAGGAATTAAAGAAACATAATCACATTCTCATACAAATTCACTTATCCCCAATACTGATTCTGCCCTAAATAGTATATGGAATATGCACACTATATCCCAGCCAAAGTGAATAATGTCTGCTTTGTGTAATTTGAATCTTCTAATGTCTACACTTTTGTTCCTGCCCTTCCTTTGGTCTAAAATTTCTTCCCTCCTTCTTTTTTTCTTCTTTTTGAAATCAAAACTCAGCTAACTACTATGCCTATAATAGCAATCCATGGGCTTATCTGCCTTAAATATCTTCTAATTCTAAGAAATATCACTCTCCTTCCATGCAAGCCCTGGCCCTCTCCTCACACTGATTGTTAAATTCCACATGGTTGCAGAAAAATAATATACAAACAAATAAAACACATTTCTTTCTTTAAGCTAAATTTAACAGAGTTCTTTCTTTAAGCTAAATTTAACACATTCCTTTTCTTTGGTTATAGCCACAAAAGTCTTGACCTCTTTCTTTTGAAAACTTTTCTGTCCCGTCGAAATATAAATTGTCACCTCTAAATACCTATAGGTATATGTTTATTCCTGTCTTAAAGTTTTTTTTTTCGAAAACTTGTAATTAAGTTATTTCTAAATAATAAATTGGAATTCCAATTGATAAATTGGAATTTCTTTATGGCAGGTGCCTGATTCATTTTTCTTCCTAGTACCAAGTGCAGTGCCTTTCTTATACATAGTAGGTATTTACTTAGCAAATAGTTAAATCACATAACATCTGTCAAAATATTGAAACAAACAGAGAACTGCAGAGGACTTTTCTTTTCTTTGGTGCAATGTAATATAAGTGCCAATCAGGGGTGGGGAAACTGATCTTCTAGGTCCTTAAATGCGACCTTTTGACTGAATCCAATTTTTACAGAATAAATTCTTTTATTAAAAGAGGCGCAGCAGAGAAAGATGAAGCTTTTCTCACCTTGTCTTGTGCTTAATAAGAATAATCTGGGAATCATAAAGCTGCAGGTTCTCCTGCCCTGCCTGATTACTGTGAATATCACATATACAGTCCCTCTCTTACCATAGAGTCCCTTGATGGTGCTGATGCTGGGGAAAAGGACAAATTTCTGCCTATTAAATAATTTTAGTTATATTAGGTTTGCAGTATCTGTGTGATTTGAATCATGGCATAACTATTTTCTATAATAATCTGTATACTGATTAGGCCTATTAATTATTTATTTAAAAGAATTCATGGACTTTAAAATCTCTTAAGAGCTCATAAGACAAAAGTTTTTTGAAAATAAGCTTTATGGTGTTTCAGGTGAATTGCTAATAAAACAAACAGGTACAGTGAGTAGGGAATTTACATATATGGGCAATCTCAAATCAGGGAAATGTACATTTCACTTTATATGTGCTGGTAGCTGTCATGGCCGAGCCGCAGCTGTTAGAAATTACAGGTTTTCAGTAGCAACCGTCAGCCATCACTATAATTATTATTATTTTATCAAAAACAATCACAGGGAGTATTTTAGGCTGACAAAAGCCTTCTAGGTCTTTGTTTATTCACTGCACCATATATTCTGCCCTCCACGCCAACTGAGTTAAAGTTCTTTTCCTCCTGATTTAAAACCTATTATTAGAGAAAGCAAAGGTCCCCATCTTTAACACAAAGTGAGATTGGTGCTTGGATAGCGAGAACACTCCTCTAGCAATGTAAATAAAATAATCTACCACCTGAGAAACCTTATTGAGCAGGCTTTTGGCAACATTACCACAGAGGGACTGCGGTTTACTTCATGATGTCAAGTCGAAAGAAGTAAGGCAATAGGCAAATGCCAGGATTCATTCAGATACAAAACTAACTGCTCAGGGAGGTCCAGTTTTCTATCTAAGGGGCAGTCACAGCAAAAGCTGCTACCTCTGCGGCCTGGATGTTTCACCTCTGACAGCAAAAGATTACTGTCATGAAAGCCTGCCATGGCACAAAGGGACGTTTTCTCCTTTAAACTCTGCAGTGAGCCTGCAGAAGACGCATTCCAGCAAAGGCAGAGCCCTCGGGGATGTAGCGCTCAGAAGAAATGTGCTGGCAGCAGTGACTTCTCCAAGAAGTACAGCCACTGGGCAGCGCCCCGGTCAGCTAGGGCATAGATTACTGGGGGAGGTGTTTCTAATGTTCTAGGTTGTAGCTGCTACCACCAGCAACCATCTCAAACTGTATATTACACATTAATATTACACATACTTTTAGTCCCCAATTATGCCAATGGCAGGATAGGGGGATGATAAAGGTTTCATTTCTTAAGGCACTATTCAGGAAAAAAGAAATGCTTTACAACTGCTTATTAAGTAAACCGGTGGGGGGTGGTGGAGATGAGCTCTAAAGCCTTTAGCCTATACTCTTCAAAGAAACTTTAAATAATGGTGTGAAGTCCCTCAGGAACTGATGCTTCAGGATAAGAATTACAAATGCAGAGTAGTGCCTGTGGCTCAGTGAGTAGGGCTCCAGCCCCATAAACCGAGGGTGGTGGGTTCAAACCCAGCCCTGGCCAAACTGCAACAAAAAACATAGCCGAGTGTGTGGCAAGCGCCTGTAGTCCCAGCTACTCTGGAGGCTGAGGCAAGAGAATCGCCTAAACCCAGGAGTTGGAGGTTGCTATGAGCTGTGATGCCATGGCACTCTACTGACGATGATAAAGTGAGACTGTCTCTAAAAAAGAAAAAAAGAATTACAAATGCAAACAATGTTGCCTAATTGTATGTACTCTCATATTAATCAGGAAAAAAAATGACATCATCTCTCAAAGGTTGTGGCATAGTATACATAGTTTTAAACGTGAAGTTGGATGCTGTTTGGCTTACAAAATCCAAAACTCATGAATAACAAGACAAGTCATAGTCTTGAGGGGAATCTTTTGAAATGCGAACCCCCATTTCCATATGTTTTTCCAACTCCGCTAGGTGTTTTTTTTTGAGTAGTACTTAATGGAATTTTAGTAATAAAATTAATGAATGCTTTAAAAGATGAAATTTTATTTGTGTATTTAACACAGCACTAAAGAATAAGCAATTACAATGTACGTTGACTTTCATATATTTGCAAAAGTGTAAATATTATTAGTTTCATTATATTTTTATATATACATATATTAAACTTTGTCTTTTATACACACACACAAAAAAAAAACAGGAAAGTGCCAATGCAGTCCCCACTACCAGAGATTATAGAGTAGAATTTCCCACATTTGGGGAAACCACAGGGGCCTGCACACCCCTGCCCTGGGAAAAACACCTTTATGATTATAGTATCTTTCTTTCCAGGTAAGTGTATAATACTATGTTAAAATATAATGTAAACCATTACATTTCAAGTTATATTTGTTATTATTTTTTTTTTTAAGAGATCCAAAATTAATTTAATTACCATACTTAAAATATAAAATCCTTTTGGGGGCGGGACACAAATATAAGACGGTCCTTTTCTAACAAAAGCAATCAGTATAACCTGGTTCTGTGTGCCCTCAATGAATCCCCAACAATAAAAAAAAAAATATATATATATATATATATATATATATATATATAATTCAATTTTAGGCTCAGTTGCTGCACTGGGTCCACTTAGAAATCACAAACTTGCTGGCTTCCTAGTTCTCACTGCAGGCTGTGTTCATATACTGACTGTATAGAAAGAGGAAACAGGTAAACCCCATCGACACTCCAGTCCAACCCTGTATATAGTCAGTATTTTGACTAGGGAAACACGAGGGAAGAAAAAAAGAATGAAAGAAAACACATACTTGCCCTGAAGTTGAAGAAAGATGGTTCTTAGGAAAATTACAGTTTGATTCCATTAATCTTAAGAAAATAGAAAAATATCCAATGTAGGTCACTGGTCTGTCTTTTCACAGCCAAATTGACAGGCTATTCTATAAGGTCATACTTGAATATTTAACCCAGTCAAATTTTCTTCTTTTATTTTCACAGTCCAGTAGTCTCACCATTAATTTCCCCTGCAAATTAACCTTTGACATTTCTCCAAATGATCCAATGCTAAAATTAGCAATTCTTCTTCTCCTTTGTTTTTTAGTTTAAAAATCTGTTTAAAAGACTTTGGACAGTAAAATTCACACATCATAAAAGAATCAATAACATTCTCTTGGTTTCAAAGAAGTATTCTACCACAAGAAAATGCACTGACATTTCTAAAAAGCGTCTAAAAAGAAAGAAATGGGGGACGCTGACACCTTCAAATGTAAAAACTGAAATACAAAAACAATTTTTTAAAAATAGCATAAGCTTTAAAGATATTGCAGTCAGCAATGAGGAGTTAAATTGTGTATTATTCAATTTATATAAAGAAGGATGCAGCAAATACCCAAAGTGCCTCAAGACACAAAATGGTTATTGTTGGCAGTGAGATTCACACTCTGTAGAGAGGAGATGTAGAACAAATTTGGTATAACAAGGTAAATCTAAAATAAGTGTTTAGATTTGCCCAGAGCACTCGGAACAAAAATCAGATCCTTTTTCCCCATTACCCAGTCAGAGGACAGGCCACATGCATCAGTTCTTTGGGTTTCCCTACATAGAGTAACACATGCAAACATTACTGCACAAAAGGTGACTTGCTGCTCACATCATGGCTGCCTTATTTTTGACTTTGTCATAACCCTTTGCACAAATGAGATGAAAATACTATCAGCTAACGGAAATAAAAGAGAGAAATTTCATTCAGTCAGCATAAGAAGGGATCACCAAGGTGAAGGTGTCCCCTTCCACAATCATTTATTTCTCTACTGAGAAGTCTTAGAAAAGAGACAGAAAAAAATATTTGTGGGGGGCAATTGAGACATTTTGGATTTACTAAATGACATTGTGGAAGCACTGTTAATTTCTTAGGTGTGATAAAATACTGTAATTGTGTAGGATAATGTCCTTAGACTTGGGAAATGTATGCTGAAGTAATAGAGATAGGTTCTAGAAAACACAGGGAGCAAGAGAAAAGGGTAAAGCAAATGTAACAAAATAAAATGTCACGAAATAACAATATTGCATAGATAGGGAAAAATATGATCATACCCTTTGAGGTTCTGGCTTTTTGTTTTACTTTTATTTATTGTTATTAATTGACACACGATAATGGCACATATCTATGGGGTATAGTGTTGTATTTTGATAAATGTAAACTATGTGTAGTGATCAAATCAGTAATTTGCATATCCATCATCTTAAACATTTATCATTTCTTTGTGTTGGGAACATTTAAAGTCCTCTCTTCTACCTATTTGAAAATATGCAATACGTTCTTAACTATAGTCACCTTCCAGTGCTACAGAACAGCAGGATTTGTCCCTCCTAATTGCTGTTTTTTATCTGTAACTACCCTCTCTTTATCATCTGCTCTTCCCAGCCTCTAGTCACCACCATCTTACCCTCCACTTTAATGGGAACAATTTATTAGGTCCCAGCTATGAGTGAGAACATGCAGTATTTAAATTCCTGGGCCTGGCTTATTCCAATTAACATAATGTCCTCCAGGATCATCCTTTTTGCTGCAAATGACAAAATTTCATTCTTTTCTTATGACTGAATAGAATCCCATTATGTATGATAATAATTGCTAATTATAAATGAGTTCATGATTATTTCTTTTTAAAGAGTACATGAGGTATACTCAACACAAAGCATGGTTTCTGGCAAACATCTTTACTTTTACCGCTTTTGCTTTTAATCCAATATATATCTTTTCTGGTACAGGAAGTTCCTGAGTTACAAACATCCAGCTTACATACAACTCACACTTATGAATGGAGGCTATCACAGGTAATAGAATAGAGACCCCACTGATTGGCAAGGAAAATAAGAAGAGTATGTGGGGTGAGAGATACATTAGTGTAATCACTTATGGAAAATACAACCTGCCACACTCACCCAACAGGATTTTCAGGGTAGAACAATGTGCCGTATTGTGTATTTTCAATGTGACAGTCCCAGCCTTTTTCTTCATTCTCTTCTGCATTGTGGAAGCAAGTTTTCAAAATCCCTTCTCCCTCAGCTTCTGGCCTAGATTTCCCTATGAGATGTGCTTGGAGAAGACTTGGGAAGGAGAGAAAAGAAGGCATTCACTGAGATCAACAGCAATGGCCTCTCTGGGCTTCTGAAAGTTTTCCTGAGAAACATTCACTGTGGCTCCGGGCTTCCTTAATGGGGGGTTATCACTGAGATTCTTGAACTTCTGAATTTTTGAAAATAGGGCTTCTGACCTTTTGTCCCTAAGCTCTTCCACTGGTTGTGGAATTCTTTAGTTCCCTCTATTAAAAAACTCTTTACTCAAATTGTTTAAAGTAGCTCCTATTTCCTGACCGTGACCTTATATACATGCATAGATGGGCTTTGGGGTTGGTTGACTCTCATGCTTGCTGTATTCATCAAGAATGAAGTCCTTTCAGCATCTCTGGGTAGCACAGCTTGCCCAAGGGGACACTGACCAGGAGATGGCAGCAAGGCCAGCCTTCCTTTGGTTGGGTTTATTGTCCACGCTGTATTGCTGCTATTCAATGGGGAAGGGCTAGAATGAACATCAAGGAGACATTCATTGTTTTTGTTTTCATTTTGGATGTTATCCAGACTGATTTACTCTTATTCACATATTTATTTTTTCTTACTCACATATTTATTCTTTCAGGTGAAATTTAAAAGCATCATACCATATTGTCTTTTTTAAAAAATGGGATCTTGAATAGGACATATTTAAATGTATAGATTGACTTGGACATAATTTAAATATTTGAAATATTGAAGTTTTTGTGAAGAATTGTTTTCTTTTGTGTTCTTTCAACATAATTCTATAATCATTTTTTACATGGGACCTGGCCATTTTTGGTTAGTTTACATATTGTGAGAATTATTGTTGGTGATGTTTTTAGTGGGCTAATTTTTCCTCTTATGTTTTCTATTTGGTTAGTATTCTTGCAAAACAAATTGTTAGAAATTAAGCTCAATAAAAGAAGAAAAATTCAGAGATATTTACCAATTTCTTTATTCTCACATAAGAACAGAAACCACCATTATACACTGTATTCTCAAACTTTGGAGAGTTGTGTCTTCCAAAAATATATTAAACAAAAAATAAAGACCAGATATAAAACATTCATTCTAAATGCAGAGGTAATATTTGTATGTCACCAGTAAACAGTATTATTAACCATGTAAAAGAAATCCCAAGAAAAGATAAGTGTGAGCACTGGAAAAAAATATTAATAGCATTTTTTTCAATAGCTAAACTTGGTTCATCTCAACTTATATTGCACGGTTTCTTCAATTTGTCTGAAAAAATATTTTTAAAAGTCCTGTATTAACCCATTCTGACCCTGTAACTTAATGCTTTTTATACACAATACACATATCTTGGGACTGACCCATAACTCTGGAAGTTTTTACATTTTAAACATCACTGGCCCTTTTTGCAAGTTAATCCCAGGTTTGCTATGGTTCTATGCCATTACCCATGAAGCTTTCTAAAGTTCAGATGCCAAAACCCCAGCCCAAACTCTCTGGGATTATTGCACCTTTAACAATGATTCAGATGTACAGCCAGAGTTGAGGTCCTCCACTAACTCTTCAAAGACATAATAAAAACTCTGTGATCACAATGATATTCATGATTTGTTCAAATAATAGCCAACACTTATTGAGTAGTTGCTAAGAGCCAGGCATTGTGTTATGTAGTTTACATATTTCTTTATATTTAACTATATCCTTCCTTTGGCTCCTGGATTAGTAGACTTGGAACACGAGACCATCTATCATCCATGAATTAATATACATGTGGTGTCCTATAAGACTGTACCCAACATTGGTGTTAACCCCACACTGATATCATAGCTGAGCTTTTAAAAGACAATCACATTCCTCTTTGGGGCAGAAAGAGTCTGAATGATGTCCATGGTAGGAAAAGTGGATTCCATGACTGTGCATGCATTTTTACACAGATACATTTTGTCATAAAACTAATCTTTTGATCTAAAGTGATATTATTCAGTACCACATGTCAATGAATCTGGCATTTCATAAGCAATGAAATGGTAGTGGTAGTACCAGAAGAAAAGGATTCTTCAGTGGATTCTCTGGTAGTGCCAGAAGAAAAGGAAAAATCTAAATCTGAAGGAGATGTCCCTTTAAGGAAAGGCAAGTCACTGTTCCTTCCATGATGAAGGAGCCTAGTTTGTGTAATCAACCTGGTCTGCGTAAGGGATCGCTCCATCTTGAGGCCTCGGTGTTAGTTTCTATAAATGGTATATTCAGATAAGCGATGGCAATAAATTGATCTGCCATTGTAAGAGTCCATATTATTGGGCCCATTCATAATTTCATCCCTGCCATATGACACTCTCAGTATGAGCCCATAGTATAAGTCTAAGAAGAGAGAAATTATCATCTATTATCTGCAGGATACATCATTCTATCTGGGTGGCTGTAAAATCCCTCCTGTATAGTAGATGCTATCTGTTTGGCATTAATAGGAGGCACAAAACCATTCCTATTTTTTGCCGACTCTCACAGGTCCACCTGCATGCCTCCGCACAAATTTCCTTGTCTCTGATCACCAAACTCTGCTCTTTCCAAGCTCTTGAGAAACCAGCCAAGCTTTTACTTACATTCTCAGTGTCTGTGCAGATCCACAGTGTGTCACATCTTGGATCGTGCAATGCAAATGATAAAAATGCCCTGTTCTGCCCATCAAAAGAATTCCTTTCACTAGTGTCCGAGCCATCCCTGAGTACTAACTTGGTGACGCAAAAATTGATGTTTTGCTAGATTCATCATACTAACATCACTCATCTTTGAAACAGGATTGAGTCGATTTTTTCCTTCTAAGTAAACAATGGCGAGTCCCCCATGAAGACACAGTAAGTACTAACTGAGGAGGAGGGGTTGGTGAAACCAATGTAAGTGTCAGAGGAGACTGGTAACCTGCCATGTACCTTCATTTTACCCTCTGGAGCTGCTCAAAATTGATTCTGAATAAATCATTTCCATTGTACTCCCAGACTGGCTAGATTTTAATATTCATTGAATCTGGTAATATCCAAGTTATGATGGAAAGCTCCAGGATCACAGTCACTTGGTGTCCCCTGGCTAAGCTCTGTCTCTGCTAGGACCTCAGGGGCTTCCTGTCAAGTAACGAGTAACTGCCTGTCACAGAACACATGCTCTTACTCAAGGAGTCTGTGCTGGAAACCACCCTTTAGAATTGCCAGAGAATCCACTGAGGATCATTATCCAGTTCAGATACCTTGCATGTGTTCAGATCTGTGGGCTCGTAAATCCCAGGGAGCATTCTAGATGCATGACAGAGCTCTCTATGTGTTCAACATTCACAACTAAAACCTAACTCTTCCTACAAATGGGTCAGAAGAGCTCCTATGTGTAATTTATGCTGCCTCCAAAAGTCCTCTCCCACCCTCGGCACTGTCAGCAGTGGTGTCTGAGAGGGCATGCCTTGTGATTGCTGCTCCTTTGACCACATCTGACCAGCATATATATACTGGACTAGCATAATGTTCTGAGAAATGTAAAGACATTCAAGCTTCCTGCAGATACATTGTGAGAGAAAGCAGGAACCTGGAGCATCATTATATTTCCCAAAACATCATGCTGTCCCCTTTCTCGTGTAACTAGAACTGCTTTGATCTACTTTACTAGTGAGAATTAAGAAGTAGCATACTTAATATTAGAAGCAGTGTTGATCTGTTCCCGTAAAGATAGCACAGCTGATCAGGCATTTGTAATTGGAGCCAGCATTTGGTTAAGTTTTTTGGAGTCTATCATTACCTGCTGCAATCCATCCAAACTTCTACAAAAAAAAAAAAAAAAAGTGGTTTTACTTGGGACAATCATATCTATGTATTTATATTTTTGTTGATGGAATTAATCTTCAAAATTGTTATGGATACCTTGGTTTGGCTTCTGATTTATTATGTTCATAGAGGTGAAGGTAGAAAGAACAGTTTCAGGATTTTGCACTTTACCTTTCTCACAATAATAGATATAGGTTAAGGACAGATGTTAAGTTCTTCTAGTTGTGAAGATATCTATCCTAATTATGCATGAGAATGAGGAGGAATTATATAGAGAGGTTCACAGACTCATCGGATCTGTTGTTAAATGGACTTCATCTATCATTCACTCTCTGTAAGTCTCCATGGCAATGTTTGAACTTTGACAAGAGCAATTCTTAGGTTTATCCATCTAAGTCCATTCTAGCTCTCAATCTTTTTCCAGCAGAGCCTTGGCTTTGACATGATACCTATAGAGGACGTTTACCAAGGCTTACTCTACTTTTCCTTACTTCAGCTATTAGAGACAGAGTTCTCAAAACCTTTACAAGACAGGTTTTCTGATATTCACAATGTGCTCTGCGTTCATAGCTGGATAACCTGAGCTTGTAAAGCCAGCGAATTCCATAGTCTTTTTAAATACTAATGCTCACACACAGTTAAAGTGCCAATCCGAAACAGAAACTATTGCTTCCCCTTCCTCATATACCTCATCATGTTCCTGCTCCCTGTTGAGTCGGTAATTGTTGCTTGTGAGGATCTCATCAACACTGTTATTCTCACCAGCAATGTGGTACATTTACTCTCAGACTGTAGGTTTTCCAAATTGAGAATCCTACTATAATGATTTGCTTTCCAGGACCATTTCTGGTGCCAGTGTCCAGGATGCAATCTAAAAGCATTTGACATAAATAAAGCAGAGAATGTGACTAAATTTTGAAGAAGACAATTAAGAGATAACAGCCCTGAGAGGGGTCAGATGTTAGAAGTACAAGTCAAAGTGTTTCAAATAGCCGTTATAACTGAGTCCATTTGGTTAAAAACATACACACATGCACTTGAAGTGAGTGAAAAGGTAGACATTTTCAGAAGAAAGATAAATTTTTTTTAAAGAATACAATAGATATTTTAAAACAAAAATACAATGAATGAAATGTTTTACAAATGCCTGGACTATAAGAACAAAGGTGGAAGGTTTGTCTATCTGACTTTAAGACTTATTTTAAAGGTATAGTAATTAAGACAGTTTTATATTTTGTAAAATCTGTTCCATAGGTCTGTTCCATAGATAACGGAACTAAATAGAGACTCAAGAAATGGACCCATATATATGGTCAATTGACTTTCCACAAAGTATCCAAGGCAAGTTAATGGAGAAGGGAAAGTCTTTTGAACAAATAATTCTGGACAAACTGGACATCCAAATGGAGAATGGGGAGAAGAATATTACTCACTTCACACAATGCAAAAAGCTTGACTCAATCTAGGTAAAAGATCTAAATGTAAAATTTAGAGCTATAAAACTTTTAGAAGGTAACATGGGAAAAATTTGTTGCTTTCCTAAATTACATAAAGATATCTTACGAAGCTCTTATGTAAGCTTCATAAAGCATGAAACAAACAAACAAAAAAAAGAATGATAGATTGGACTTCATCAAAATTAATACATTTTACTCCTCAGAAACAATCACTGCTGAGCAGTATTGCTGCACACACTTGGTTGAATCACAAAGGCATTCTGCTGAGCGAAAGAAGCCTGTCTCAAAGGTTATCTTTTTATGATTCCATTTATATGACATTCTTGAAAGACAAATCTACAGTAATGAAAAACATATTGGCAGTTGTTTGGGATTATACATGAGTGGAAGAGTGACTGTAAAATGAGAGTGTAATGTGAGAGAGGTTTCCTAAGTCATCAAACTGTTTTGTGTTTTGTTATTTCCTAAATATGGCAGTAGTGTCAAGTATCTATACATGTGTTAAGATTAATAGAAATGTACTCATAAAATAGTCAAATTTACTACACCATAATTTTTTCTTATAGAGGTTTTTTAATTTCAAAATACTGAGGGGTATAAATGTTTTGTTGCATGGATGCTTTTTATGATGTTTAAGTTGAAGCATGCAGTGTGCCCTGCATGCCTGAATAGTGTTCATCATGTCTGATAGGTTAAGTTTTAACCAAATCTCCCCACTTCCACCAGCTTTTATTATTTTGCATTAATATAAGGGCACATACAATTAGGTTACATTGTTTGCACTTGTTAGGTGGAGTCCAAGTTGCCTTTGAGCCCTTAACCCAGAAGGTTTGCCATATACTCGTACATTGTACCCTCCACCTGTTCCCTACTTCCCCTTTCTTGAATTTAATAGCTTTTGTTAAAAAGCTCTCTCTTAGGGTAGTTTCCCAAATTAATGCCTCACCAATTCCCGTTAACTGTGCATGAAAATGTCTCCTTCTTTTCCTGTGTTCCAGTCAACACTGGTAAACAAATAAATTTTATTGTCCAATATGAGACATAAAAAGGAATCTTAATATTTTCATTTGCATATCTTTCATTGTAACAGCAATGTATTTTCATGTGCTGATTGACAATTGTGCTATTTATTGTGCTGTATTGTCTTGTTTTGTTTAATGGAAGGGGTATGTGAGTGTGTGTGGGGGAGTCTGGGAGCCTTCTCTGATTGACTTGTATCCCTTACTCATTTTTTCCTACCTTATTAATATATTGTTTTGTATATCACCCCTTATAAAAACAAGGTAATAAAAGAACCTGAGTAATTAAATTTAACAGGATTGTAGGAAATATTAATGAGAATAATTGGGAGCTAAATTAGACACGTTCTTTTTTTTTTTTTTTTTTTGCAGCTTTTTGGGTTTGAACCTGCCACTTCCAGTATATGGGGCTGGCACCCTACTCCTTTAAGCCAGAGGTGCCCCCCTAAATTATAAACATTCTTAAGAAATAAAAAGATTATGAATAGCCTTGAATGTCATGCTGCACGGTTCTGATATTTAGATAACAGGATCTCACTTAGCACTGACCTATATTCTAAAGCTATGGCATCAGAATTCTGGGAACTGAAATAAATTTGACATTTGTTAGTCTAAAAGGAATCACGTCTGTAGCAAGGTGTGAGCTCATCTTTACCTTTAAAGCATATAAATAGGTAATATAAGTAGAAAACCTAGACTTCAATTAATGGCATACCCTGGAATAAATTTGCAGCCCTGATAATAAGAAATATTTCTCTGTTTGATACTGTCTCTGAATCATAAACTCTGAAAGAGGAAAGAAAACTATTGCTAATAATCCCCATGGTTAATGTGAACATGAATTAGACCTTTAACAAGATTGAAGCGCCCTTCTTGTATTCTCTCATCATGCTCTGTACTTCTCTTACCCAGATAGTATCCAGAACATTCCACCCAAAGCATTCTTGAGAAAAAGAAAAGGAACAATACCACCCCCTTTTTTGATGAGTGTTTCAACAACCACTCTTGGGCACTCTGCAGATGAATGGAATTGTTTTCGACTATTCTTTCTCAAATCTAGACGGGGTTACAGTATCCCCAGAGCTTTTGAACCGCCTTATTTATTGAACTAGCTTAATTACGTGCATTATTTCTTACTATTTTGACCTTTCTATGAACAGGGGTGAGCCAAGCAGAAAATGGCAGAAGGAACAGCCTCCCGTACCCACGTCAGAATGAACACTATGCTGCCAGCTGTGACTACTAAATGGATTGGACATTAATCAAAATCAAGCCCTAAGTCAAAGTAAAATTAATTCCTGACAACCAAAATAGTTAGTTCTACAGTTAAATATAGCAAAGTGACATAATTTGTTTTTTTCAACTAAAAGAATACAACAGCAAGAAAGCCTGTTTCTTCTTTAACATTCTGTTTAATAACATGATTAAATATACTCTCTCTTTCTCTGTATTCCATGTAAATTGGAATAACTGAATGTTTGGGAAATACTTTCAACCTAAATATTTACTCAGGAAACCAAGTTACTTAGACTTTGTATAAACATCTTATTTAGGCATAATGTTTATTTCTAAGTAGTAAAGTATAATATAAAACTCTTTAGAGCTGAATTCTGCAACCCTCTATAATGTTTGCCATTTTAGAGCGTATTACTTTTCCCCTCCTGTAAACATTTTTAATGAAGAATTTAAATGCATGTAACCATATGTCTCTTTTCCAAGCAACAACTACTCAGAGGAAACAGAGTCCCCAGTGATCATTTAGTTTATGTGGTAAGTAAAATAATATCCTAAAGAAGACACACACTAGAACACTTGATGTATAATGTAGTTTTTACCATATTTCATGGAAATATAAACCCTAACCTATTTATACAAACTGTGTTATTTGAAGAATAATTACATATTTTTACTAGCAAATTGACTTGACAGATTAAATCTACATCCAGGCATTAAATTCATGGGATGACCCACCAAGGAAGCTGCATGAAGCACCAAAACTTGAAGAGAAGGGCCTAGGAGATGGCCTTGCCTATGTTTCTGGTTATTACTGAGACCCCTGGGACCCTCGAGAGCCCAGCACTCTGCCAAGGGTTTTATCCTCCAGGTGAGCGCTACACGTAGTAGCAATTAATGGTTCCTTTGCTTCCTTCAGAGTTTCTTTCACAGAACAGGACTGCTGTAGGAAATTATTACAGACATTTTCAGTTATAAAAATCTTGGCAGCCATAAAACAACTCAAGTTTGTATATTTTACATGTATATAATCCAAAAGTCAATAGCAACTGGCAGAAAATCTTCTTTAGGGGTCAAGAATATTTCAGTACTATGTTGCCTTGCTTTGACAATTTTTAGTTGAGTATTTGGGCTCCTTTCTAAAAGCCATTGACATTATTTATAAGTGAATGTTTTTCTGAGTGTCATGGTTATAATTTGATATTATGTGCTAAAGTCAAATTTTATCTTAATTATTGAAGAGTCCATGTCTGTAACTCAGAAAATCTCTAGTTTTTAAAATGATTAAAAATTCTACTTCTTCTCTTATCTCCAAGCTCCACACCTCATAATTTTCATTTATTAGCAGAGTTTTAATTCTTCAGGCTTTGAAATTATTCTTTTAGCACTCTAATGAAAACATGGCTGCCTTTATTTGATAATTTCTCAAATATGATGTTCATAGTATTATTGAATTTTATTCTTTGTGAAATATTATCGATCTGCCCTTAACTTGTCTCTATAATCCTCCAATTACCCTGTCATTATAGAATTGGCTAACATCCTGATTTTTCAAGTCAGATTTCTATTGACATATTTATATTCACTGTATTTCAAGTAATCTCTTTTTTTACCACAATAATATTGAACTGCCTCCACTCAACTTTATAGCTGAATTTGTCTTTGACATTATACAGGTAGGCATTGAACAGCATAAACACTTTTAAAATGAGCTTGGTAACAATCTTTCTGACTGCTGAGTATCTAGAAGATTGATTACAAAGAGCCTCATAAACAAATCAAGACAAGATCAGTAGCATTTGCTAGTAATTCAAATAGACTATTAGGCTATTTGAAAAATCAATGCTATAACTTACATCAATAGAGCAGTTAAAAGAAAGCCCACTATTAACAAATAAATATTATATAGTAACAAGTTATTATATAACAAAATATATGATAAATAACAGAATTTTATAATTTTTCTGGGTAATATCTTTATAATTACATATTTTAAATATTTTGGCTCTAATTATTTCTGTGCACTAATTTATTGAATGCACTATAATAATGACAGTGATGACACTCTTTCTCCAAGAAGTACCCCAGGTACATCAACCTATTTTTGGTTTTAAGCATGGTAAATTTTGTGTGTATTATCTAATAGTATACTAATTTATAATCATTCAGCTAATAAAAATTTTACTGCATATGTCCTTTATATTTATCTTGAAAGAGGAGGGATACAAACTAAGTATATATTTTGGAGGTACTTACAATGGGTTAAGAAAAGAATTGTCGTACAGCATATATGCACTTAGCATTGAATTGTATGGCTTAAGCTACAGGAATAGAAGTAGGATCAGTAACTTAAGAATGTATGGGAATGGGAGGGTGGTATAATGGGCAAACATTGGAAAATTTTTTTAACTTAATTTTTTATTAAATCATAACTGCATACTATACATTTATGGGGTACAATGTGATGATTTGATATATAATGCGGAATGCTTAAATCAAACTAACATAACCTTCATCTCACTTACTTTATTTTTTGTGGTAAGACATTCATAATTTACTCTTAGTTATTTAAAGCAATGGAAATAAGAGTAGCATAAAGGGAAATAGAAGAATGCTGGGTCAGAGGGAACTTAAATAAACATGATTGTGGAGGAAGAAACAGACTAAGATTAAACTCTTGTTAAGGATGATACACCAGGTAGACAATGGATAAATGTACACACAAATATGTACATCCATTATGAGAAATAGATAGTGAATCTAACAAAATTCACAGCTACTGTATTCAATTGCAATTTTAACTACACAATGTAAAACTATCATCAGAGGTAATATGGGACAAGCAAGCCTATTAAGGCAGAAATTAATTTCATGGTTTGAATTGTGTTACTCCAAATAGTGAATCCACTGAGAGCCCCTAGTGTAATTTAAATTTTTTTAGTCAAGCCCATGAGAGCCTAGAATAAAAGAATACTGATGAGTTTCAGCACCTACAGCTGAGATCTCAGAAATAGACACTGCTAAGTTTTCTCTCCCGTATTTACCGTAGATCTTTGATCATGAGTACAGTAGTATTTTCCTACACTGTCCTTTCTTTATTTGTAAAGAATGTGACTTTGCCTAGGTGAATATTACACATACATTGATTCAATTCAACAAACATTTATTGAGATACTAAGTGCCTTTTATGTTCTTCGTCATTTCATGTAGAATGAGAGAGGCAAACAAAGCCATGGAGTAGTTCTCCCTCCTAAGGTACTTGATTGGAGATACTTGATATTTAGGTGAAAAGGATATGGGAATTGGATTGTAAATGAACGTAGAACTTGAATAAGCAGGGAAGAGACTTACAGACAACAGGAAAAGCAGGAACAAAGTAGTAAAGGTGGAAATGGGTTAGTAGTGATAGCAGAAAAATGAAGTGTAAAGCTCAGGAGAGTGAGGGTTTCTGTGGTCAGGACAGCTAGAAATAGCCAGAGATGATGTGGCATAAACAATGTGGAAGCAGGTATTGGAGGTTTGGGCAAACAACTTAATTGCAAAGAAGTAGTACATAATGTGAAAAGCAGACTTTGATACAAGATGTGAACTCTGGTATTAATATTGGTATCAAAGAAGAGCAAAAGGTGAGTAAAATGAATTTCTTTCCCTCAAATAGCTCAATCTCAGAGTACTGAAAAGTTTGAGAAGATACTATTAAGTATAATCTAAGGTAGTTTGCTAAACACCAATAACAAGGTACTGGATAAAGTAGACTAGGAATTCTAAGTCTTTTAGATATGAAGGATTATAGTTTTAACACATTGTTGCCCAGTCTTGAGTTACCCAGTGTCAAGGATACTTTCTGGGTAAAATTGCTGGTTAACAATGTGTTAACATAAATGGTGAGTAAATTTGAAAAGTAATTCTAAAATCTCTGACCTCCTTTCCTCCATTATCCATTATTATCCAAATCAACCATAATTCAAGCTTGAACCTATCTGATTGTAAGCGGTCCATTTTTTCCCAAAGCCATTCTCCCTAGATGTCTTGCATCTGGAACTTCTCAATGAAGCTGCTGCTCACCAGGGTTCACCTTGGTCTCAGTGTGCACATGGGTTACTTGCTTCAGTCTCTCAGGTATATGTAGGTTGGATACTAAAACGTAGGGATTAAAACTAAGTGGTAGAAAATTTTAAAACTAAGTATCAGGTATAACTGCCTCAAAACTCACTGTCCAAAGTATCTCTTGATCATTCTCTTACACAGAAAATTCCACAATAACTATCTCTCTTTTGTACTCCAAGTTGCCATGCTTGCCAATGGACCATCACCCTCCACTAACCAATTTGTATCTCCCCAATTTCTGTTCTTTTTCTCAAGGTCCACCATCATAGCCTGTCTCTAGGTCTCATCATGAAAAGAAAAAAAAAATTAATTAACATTATAATACTTTCCACTATGAAACATTTTATGTAACTGAATACATTATTTAACACTCCAAATTAAAGAGTTTGCTTTTGGGATCACTGATTTTAGATATTCAAAGCCATGGGTGGGACTGCATGATTCAAAAGCTCACTAAATATTTTCCCTCAAAGACAAACTTTACTTTTCACTCTAAAATTCAGAAAATGTTGTGACTTTAAAAATATAATTCTTTGTTTAAAAAGTAGAAACAGTAGGAGTAATGCTATAAGATATCCAGGCTTTGTAATTTCCTGGGCTCTCAGTGCTCCTTACCTATTATAGTATTTTACTGATTTTGAGTCAGTTGTCTCTCCACTTGCTTTTTTACCTTAGTTTCTCAAAGTGCCTTTTGCCTCCCTCAAATACTCATATATGCACCCACTCTAACTCTCGCACGATCTTGATTCCACCCTGCCTCATAACCTTTTCAAGTTTCTCTAATGAAAGTGTCTCTCTCTCTCCATCCTCTTTCTCCTCTCCTGCCTTTTCTGTCACTGATTACTGTCTCCATCATCTTTCAGTTCCCTTCATTCAGTCTGTCAAGTTTATCCAAATCTTAACAATTATTCTCAGACTCTGTATCCATTTCTTATTCCTATCAGACTCTCTTTCCTTCAAACTTTTTGAAAGTTTGGTTTCTATTTGTCTGACAATAGCATTTCATCCTCCCACTTGAATTATATTTTGGTTTGGTATAGAATTATAGACTGGAACTTTTTGTTTGCCCTAACCTGTTGAATATATTATTACATTATTTTCTGCTCTCTGTCATGGTTTGACAAATTTCTACAGCCAAATTTTATGTTTATTATAGGTAATTTTATTTTTGTCTCAAATGTTTATAATGCATTCTTTTTTCCATTGTTCATATGTATTATGCCATATGTAGGTAAGTATTTGGCTTTATTTAACACATTTGGGATTTATTGGTCTTCTTCAATTTGAAGATTTATGTTTTTTAATGATCCTAGCAAATTCTTAGCTATTATTCTCTTAAATGATGTTTCATTCACTTTCATTCTGTTTTCACCTTTTAGAATTCCAAATAGGTACATTCTAGGCTTTCTTTTTATATTCTACATGGCTCTTAACTCTCTTTTAATATTTATTTTTCCTTTCTCTCTGTATTCTGCATTTTGAGTAATTTCCTTGGGTCTATATTCTAATTTTATAATATCTTCTATAACTGTGTCTAATCTATTTTTAACCCATTCACTGAATATTTAAGTTAATAGATTATTTTTCAGTTCTAGAAGTTCTATATTTTTTCTTCTTTTTTGATAACATGTTCTTTCCCTATGTTTCAGTTATTAGTTATATTTTTATTTTATGGTCTCCATTCAATAGTTCCATGAAGGTTTTAGTGCTTATTCTGTTACTAACTCCTACTCATGGTAGATTATTTCCACATGCATTTTGTGAATTTGCATTTTAAGCATATGTTAGATGAAATTTTATTGATAATATTCTATATGTCTTGGGTTGAAGTTATGTCATCCAGAAGTATTTTGTATTTTATAAGATTGTGACTACATTTTATGTTAATGTCAAGGTTTGTGGTTCTTCAACCATGCGGGTAATACAAATCAGAACTCCAAGTTGGTAGGAAAATAAGTCTGTGGCTACAAAATATAGGAAAGATTTTTTTCCACAAATGCCCAAAGAAAGGCAAACCATCTCCCTGTAGACATTTTGGAGTCTACATTTCTCTATTTTCTTTTATTTTTTTGTACACACTACAATTTACTTTATCAAACTCTTCTATCTGTCAAATCTAATGGACAGTCGGTTATATTTGACTTCTAGCCCTTTTAAGAAATTCCTCCTTTGAAAAACATTCTTTTCTATTATATTTCATTACTCTCTCTTTGTGTTCCACAGGATTCTTCCTTGGCTTTCTTCCTGCTTTTCTCCTCCGCTAGTGCATTAGTTTTAATTTATGTATCAATGCACTCTATTATGAAGTCAGAGACAGATGCCCTACAGTTTATCTCCACTAAAAAATCAACATCAAGGATTCAAAACTAAATTTCTTCTCTTCAACTTTTCTTCAGCCTATTGATGACACTACCATCCACTTAGTTTCATAAGAAAAAATTGTGACATTTGTCCTAGCCTCTGAACTGCCTATCACTCATCATATCTAGTTTAACATTTTGCTTTATATTCAAACTACCTATCATTCCTCCACAGATTATTACAATAGGTTCTTAAACTAGTCTCTCTTTATCCAATCTCAATCTCCGTATCCATATTTCATGCTAATGTAAGAGTGCCTTTTCTAAAATAGAAAATTAATTTTCTTCCTAATTTATAGTCTCTCTAAGATTAAAAAATCAAGTCCAAATTCTTTCAGATGTTCTACAATATTCATCAAGATTTTGTTTCTCCTTACTTCCCTGGATTTAATTCCCTGCTGTTTCTTTTCTTCTCAAACATGATGCTCCATTAATTATTTCCATCTGATGATGGGAGAGGTAGGTAAGTTAATAAAGCAAGGCCTTCCAAAGGCGGCGACTGGGCTTCAGAATATTGTGCTGTGAAGAAACCTGAAGTGAGTATTGCCGAATCTTCTGATTTTCTAAAAGTAACCTCAATCTAGATTCTCATGTGTGATATTTAAATTTCTAAACCTTTTATCGGGCGGTGCCTGTGGCTCAAAGGGGTAGGGTGCCGGCCCCATATGCTGGAGGTGGTGGGTTCAAACCCAGCCCTGGCCAAAAACTACAAAAATAAATAAATAAACAAACAAACAAATAAATAAATAAATAATAAAAAAATAAACCGTTTATCAAGCTCAAGTTTATAAAATACTCTTCAAACCAAACTACACATATATTATGGATTTGACTGAATCTATGAATTTGTGAGTTCGTAACTCACATTCATTCTAATGCAAGGTAAAATTTCATCATCTAGTAAAATATTTGAAATATGGTAGGCTTCAAAAAAGAATGTTTGCTTATGTACAAGATAAGACACCAGTTATTAATACTTACATTTAAAAGGTAGTTGAAAAGCACTTTAAATATTTGGGGATTTCAACAATAAGAAAGATATTCTATCAATTCATTATATTCATTCAGAAGACAATTAAAAATATTTAAGCAACATTAAACATATAAAATAATGTTTTCTCAATTCTCTTCCTTTTACCTCTCCCCCAACAGATCTATTGGATATAGTGGGCAAAAAATTGAGATTGGCCTGTTTCAATTCTGCTTTCTTTGCCTCCACTCCCCAACTGCACAGCTTGAATAAACAGAAAATAAAATTAATAAAATCCATTTCATTATAACCGACCCCCTATAAATTATTAGTGACTCTATGAATGTGAACACATGGCAAGCTTCAAGGTTGTTAAATACGCATGCAAAATATTTACATAAATGGTCCTGTAATTTGGTTATAAATTATGTAAATCACTCAAAGGCAAGGTGCTGTGTAAATGTGAAATAATAATGATGATAGAATATCCATTATTAACCATATAAAAAGAAAATAAAATATTTTGTGTATACTTAGCACATAAGCAAATTCTTTTACTAGAAACAATTAAACAGCAAGTAAAACACACGCATGTGCTAGAAACGGACAGCTGGATTTATGCCACTCTTGCAATATCTCCATCACAAGCCATATGGTTCTTGCTCATTAATGCAATTTTTAAAGAAAGTCACACTTGAGAGTAACTCTGAAGTATGATAAATAAACAAAATCTTATTATATCATTGTTCCTCTTTCACATATTAAGTATTTTTATTAAATTTACATCAGTAGTGAGTTTATCCCCAGCAAAACCTCCATATTCAATTTGGTAAGTATATGTCTCTATTAACTAAGCAGATCTAGTAATTAGGTTTCTCTATACTAACAAAGGATAAGTTAGGACAATACGGCTAACTCTAGTTGATTAAGGCAGCAATAGGCCAGGTGCAGAGTGGCTCACACATGCAATCCCAGCAATTTGGGAGGCTGAGGCTGGAGGATCAATTGAAGCCAGGAGTTTGATACCAGCCTAGGCAACACAGCAAGACCCTGTCTCTACAAAAATATAATTTTTAAGAAATCAGCCAAGTGTCATGGTACATGTCTGTATTGCTAGCTACTTAGGTGGCTGAAGCAGAAGGATCTCTTAAGCCCAGAGGTTCCAGGCTGTGGTGAGCTATGATGATGCCTTTGTAGCCTGAGGAACAGAATGAGTCTGTCTCTTAAGAAAGAGGAGGAGGAGGAGGAAGAGGAAAAAGGAAGGAGGGAAGGAAAGAAAGAAGGAGGGAGGGAGGACAGAAGGAAAAAAGCAGCATAGTATGTGCTATTATCAGACATTTCAGTAATTATATTTAATTTAGTTTGAGTACCGTATTGTATTTGTTTATACAGTGGCTAAATTCTAAGATCTCATTATTCAAGAAACCACGTGAATTTAAAGCTTATAAGATTTTGTTTCCAATTCTGGGGCAACAAATTTAAAAATAAAGACTACTCTGTGGGGTTTGTTCAAAGATAACTGGCTCTTGAAATGAATTTAGGTGGAAGAGAGTGTTCTTAAGAAGACATAGAGAAGTCACATGTAAGGTGAAGAATATCTGTGAAAACTTACCAAATTCAATAATAGAGTGAGCATTTTCTCCTTATGCACTTTATGTTTGAAGAAACATGTATCTTTTCTCCCTCATCTACTGTAACAGCTGCATTTTAGTAAATAGAAGATAATATAATGACAGAAATGATGAGCTAAATGTGTAGAAAATGTTTAATTCTATTGAACATTATACAAAGAAATCATCTACATTTAAGTTTATCCTAAACGTCATGGATTGCATAATTTTGACTTCTACCCAGACGGCAAAACATGTACAGATGTTAAGGGCCAGCAATTACCACTCTCTTTATTTGCCAAATACCCATAAAATTGTCAAAAAGCAAATACCTTCAGCAACACAGTAGAGAAATCTAGTGTAATCCATATATTGAAATACAGTTTAGCACTATTTAAAGAAAATGTAAGACAAAATTTAGTCCAGGAGTTTTTATATACTGTCTTGGACAAAATAGCCCAAAACCACAAAAGTGAAAATCAGTCAGAGTCAGTCTCAACTGACCGACTAATGATCATAAAACACAACCAGAGTTGAACATTGAGTTGGGATGGCCTTCTACAAAAATGCACTGTAAAAATGAAAGATTAACATTGCTAACTCTACAATCCTTCACCCTAATTCTTGTGAAGCATTTCAAGTTAGGAATAAACATTTTCTTTAATCTCCAACATGCTGTCATATCAATCAAGGCCAGAGTAATAGAGGAGGTAAATTAAGGCAATTTCTCAAAGTGTTGTGTTTGCTAAAATTTAGAAATGGCTGCCTTTCTAAAATTTGCTTTAGAAATTTTCCTAAGGTTGAGCATTTAGCATAGGTGTGGAATTCAACCACCTACCTCAGCCTTTCTCTCTGACTATGGATTGTTCTTCCACCAAAAAGGCTGCCAGCAACTTCCCACTTAGTTATTCAGAGCATAAACTCTGAATGACTAAGAAAGGCCTATAGAGCAGCTTACCATGAAGCCCTTTCTCTAAGAATTATCAAAATTGTTGTATGAAAAAATAATTAATGGGGAGGGGACTACTGGAAATCATTTCAGTAGTTTGATTTCCACAAGAAGGTTCTACATTAAAAACAAAACAAATCTAAGTTTCTTTAAACATTTTTATGTTGGAAATATTTTACTTTTTTTTTAAGTGCATGGTATACCTACATTTGCTCTATTTTTTTTCTCTTTATTTACATGGGCTCTTGTAAAGTGTGTGTCAATTAGTGTAAAGCATTGAGCAAGTACCACACCCCGGTACCAGCCCTTTTTAAACTGCAGACCGTGAACAGATAGCGTGTGTTCTATGACATAGAAAAAGTTGTGAGAAATTTAGCCAACACAGGTACACAATAGTATAAGATGCCCAATTACAGCGTAATCAATACTCTATTCACCTTTTAACCAAAAATGTCATGTTAGCAAAGAAACATCATTTATCTTGTTATATTTTTGTTTAAATTTCATGATGTCCATAGTCCTTTATATATTGAATCCATAAGTTTATTTGGATTTATGTTTTTAGAAGGGCTATTATTTTGTGAGATTTTTCCTATGCTTGAGCATGTTCAACAAAGATTATGTTACAACCAAGTTAAGGCAGCATAGGGAATCCTGTAAGAATTTGGAGAAGGGTTTCAAAAAGAGTACAAAAAAGCAAGCTTTAAAACTGACCCATATGAAATACTAAAATTACCCTTTATAACTGCAAAAATAAATTCAGACCTCGAGGGACTAAATCAGAGTGATTCATTAATTGTGTGATTCTGAATATTCATGGATGTCAATTAAGTAAAATATCAGAAATTCTGTCTATTATTTGCTCCCATGCTATTGAAATACATGCAGCTGAAGTCTCAGGAAACAATCTCATCTCTACTCACTCCATGGATAATAAAAGCAGCCTAAGTTTTGCTTTCTCAAGTACAGGTTATAACAAAAGAGGCAAATATTTCACTTCCTTCCTGAGCATCAGAACTCTGATTCTACTAAGCACAGCTTTCAATTTCACACAGACACCCAAACACAGGAATTGTACTTAGTCTCCTAGAAGACAGCAAAAAATATTATATTTCTATTGGCCATGAAATTAACCCAGTTTCCTATTTCTAAACATTTCTTTTATGTACTTCCTTTGTACTTGATAATGGTCCCCTCCCTCTCTCTCACTCATTCCCTCTCTATATAGCTGCTTTTCTTCCTATAGATGAAAATGTATCCCGCTATCTGCCAAATCAGTGATATTCTTTATCCTTCTACAACATGTTACACATTTGTTAGATAAAAGAGATAAAACACAACCTTTCTTGGGCTAATGTTTTCCAAAGAACAAGAAGAAAGAAAAAACTTACCTTTATTTCTCTATTTTTTCCTCTTAACTCTCTCACTTAGCATTGCAGAAGAGAACTTGTCGCCTAGTTCATAGATCCAGTGTAGGCAAACACACATCCCTTAAATTATGAATAATGGGCCAATTGGAGAAGTACTACCCGAGTAGAGTTTTGATCATTTATTAAGTTCAGGAAAGGCTTTTGGGCATCATAGTACTCTTAGTTACAAAAGATGTCCAGGGAGATCTTAGGATTTAGAATCAATTTCTAGCTGGCAAGGAAATACATCATGTAAGAACTGGTTATGCAACATAGTAAGACATACTGATTCAAGTTATGAAACGGAACATGTTAGTTGACTTAGAGATAAAATATCATAGCTGCAGACAAGGCAGGGAGGAGAAACCCTAGAGCACGCGGGTGGATTTAATTTTCCTGAAAAAAAAAAATTTAAAACAATTTAGATTTGAAGTTTTTTTCACAGGGCACTCAAACTTCACCACTTCCTATTTGTCTTACAACAGGACGGCTTCACTCATTTGTGTTACCTACCCAATACCTAACAGCATTTGCTTTGTAATCCCTGAATACCCTTTAAAAATTCGTTCTGTCACCATTTATGGTTTCTGTCAATATCAGAAATAGTTTCTATGCCTAACAATCCTCCTTACTATTTCAGATTGGTATAATATTTGACATGCATTAAGTCCTTAGGGGATTTTATGGGAAAGGTCAGCTGTAAGAGCTGATTATTACTCATTATTATTAAGATTCCTTTGTTCCATACAATCCGTTCATACAGTTTGGGAACACTTCTCAAGGGATGAGTTTATCTCTGTGTACTTTTGCAATAAAAGCAGTATTCATTTGCAGCATTCACCTTCTTTCAATTCCTCTCTGGTCAAAGAAAGCCTCTTTTTCTGGTTAATGCCTTTAAATTATTACTTTAAAATCTGTCCCTTGTGATGTGTAGTAGATTTATCTGTACCCTATTACCTCTGAACTTACTCTGACTCTCCAACTTAACCCCTCCTAGGCTTACATTTTTTCCTTACATTTGACCCAGACTGGGCACCAGTTCATTGCCTAAAAAATAAAAATTAATACAAAAATGCTTTTAAAAAATTAAATAATCACAGCAATGTTTTAAAAATCACACTTAAAATTATTATACCTGGAATGATGCATTTTTCCCCTTTACTGGGAATTATATTTATCATTATTTAATGCATATGGTTTTCTTTTTTTTTTTTAACAGAATATCTTGTGATGATATGGTGATATTATTATGAGAAAACACTAAAAACTGGCTGGGCTTTCCCCCTTTTACTTAGCATGCAGAAATCTGTGAGGAATGTTGCTTAAACCCTAACAATGAGAAAAATACAGTTGACCAAAGAGCTGATGGGCAGGGCAACCAAGCTGGCTGAATTTTGAAGTGGGTTAAGCTTTTCTACAGAGAGACCGAACATGCGGTCTGGCTCACCTGTGACAGACCATGGAAGAAAGGAATAGTTTTCATACAAGGGGGCTAGAAAGAACTCAGCTACAATTTTCACAACGGTCAGGGGCTCCAGACAGAGTTGATTTCTTTCTTTCTTTCTTTTTCTTTCTTTCTTTCTTTCTTTCATTCTTTCTTTCTTTTTTTTTTTTTTTTCAGATAGAATCTCACTATGTTGTCCTCAGTAGAGTGCCATGGCATCATAGCTCATAGCAACCTCAACTCTTAGGCTGAAGTGATTCTCTTGCCTCAGCCTCCCCAGTAGCTGGGACTACAGGCACCCACAACAATGCCTAGCTATTTTTTTTGTTTGTTTGTTTACTTGTTTGTTTTAGCAGGCCCAGGCCAGGATAGAACCCACCTATTCCGGTGTATGTGGCCAGTGCCCTAACCACTGAGCATGGACACCATGCCCAGACTTCTTGTTTTACTCACTAGCAGGCTTCCCCACCATTGAACCCACCATGAACTTGCACTGGGTGCTCATGAGAAAGAATGTGCCACAAAATTCAAGATGGAACCCCTACACAGAACAGACCTAGAGGTAATTAGTAGATGCTGAGAACAATTATGAAAGCCTGCTCCTTTGACTGGTCCCTTCTCTCACTTGAAGCAAACACCTTGAAGATACTGAAGGGGAGCAAAACCCATCGTTGCTAAAACACTTACAAAAAAAGGACCAATTGTGGCTAAGAGTACAGTAAAAAAATATTTATCTTTACACTTGGGAGAGAGGTGGAAAACCATCCTGCCCCAAGAATCCTATTCTGGCACCAGAAGTGGTCTGCTAAGGAACAGTAGGAATGTTTTTCCCAAGACTAACAACAACAGAAACAAGGCAGAGTTTGATTGCCATGGGAAGGAGAAGCACAAATACCAAGAAAGCTCAAATCCAAAGCTTATATGTACAAAGGCAAACTAAGACTAAAGCTGAACCAGGACAACAGAAATTCTTTGCTAGCCTCAAAATGACCTTAGCTCTGAGAGACTCAGCAGCCTACACTGGATGATGAGCCACAACCTGGAGGAAAAAAAAACATGAAAGTATGCAAGAATAGTGATGTCTAAGATTAGGGTACAAACCAGAATATCCTTTGTCATCATAGCCCTCATCCTAAGATACGGAATGGTAACCCAGCAAGTTCAGGAATTTGAAACCTATAATCCAATAAAAAAAAAAAAAAAACCTAACTTCTACACAATTCCTAAATAACATCATTCGAAATACAAAAAAGAAGATGAAAACTGTCACCAAGAGATAATGAAATCCATAAATAGAAACAGTCTTAGAGATGACCCAGAGGCTAAAACCATTTGATTACAACTATAAATAATTGATTAATATGTTGGAAGCTCAAGTGAAAGAGGTAGATATCATGGTTAAACAGATGAGAAATTTTAGCAGAGAGATGGGAACTTGTGACACAGAAAAAGTGGAAATTCTAAAATACATAGACATGTATCAGAACATTATTCTGGCAGTCTCATTACATGGCTTAGGAAATAATCAACAAATCTGAAAACAGATAAGAACAATTTATCTTCACTGAAGCAAAAAGCAGAAGTAAATGAAAAAAAGTATAAAACAGAGCATCACACTACTAGATAATAGCAAGTGGACTAACATCTGTGTAACTGGAGTCACAGAAGGAGATGAGAAAGACAAAAGGACAGAAGAAATATCTGAAGAAACAAAGGCTAAGAATTCTCAAAAAAATATGAAATACATTCAACAAGTCCAAACATTTAGAGAACCTTAAATTGAATAAATACGCAGATTAAAATAAAAGCAAAGTAGGCTCCGTGACTGTAGCACAGTGGTTATGTTGCCACCCACTTGCACCGAGGCTGGCAGATTCAAGCCCATCCAAAGTCAGCTAAACAACAATGATAAGTGCAGCAAGAAAATAGCTGGGCGTTGTGGCGGGTGCCTGTAATCTCAGCTACGTGGAAGGCTGAGGCAAGAGAATTGCTTAAGTGAAAGAGTTTGAGTTTGCTGTGAACTATGATACTACAGCACTCTACCGAGGGCAACATAGTAAGACTCTGTCTCAAAAATAAATACATACATGCATACATAAATACATAATTAAAGCAGACTTCTTGTCAGAAACCATACAGACCAAAAGACAATGGAATGACATCTTTAAATTGCGTAAGAAAAAGTCCCATAAAACCAGAATTCTATATCTAGTGAAAATATCTTTCAAAAAAATGAAAGCAAAAATTAATTCTTTAGAAACATAAAATCTGAGAAATATGCCATTGCTAGGAGACTTACAATAAAAGAAATGTTAAAGGGTTTCTTCAGACAGAGCATGCAATACTAGACAGAAATTTGGATCTATGTAAAGGAATGAAGACCCCTGGATGTAAAAAAACAAAGGTAAATAAAAAGATTTTTAATTTTTCAATTGCCACTAAAACACTTAACCTCTACAACTGTATAACTATTATATTGTAAAATTATAAAATATGTAAAACACAACAACAATAGCAAAAAAAAAAAAGATCAAAGAATGGGTATGGAAAGATATTGTCATGAGAGTATTACACTGCTTGTCTGACAATATAATTATAACCAAATAGACAGTGATAAATAGAGATTAGTATTGTAAATTGTAGAGCAACCACAATAAAAATTAAAACAGTAAAATTCGTTTCAGTTATTTGAAGTGGACAGATAGAAATTTGAGTTGTAAACAGTCAACAGGAAGCTTGGAGTAAGAGCTATTGCCAGGAACTGGAATTGTAGCCCATGAGACCTAGGGCTTCATAACCTGAAGATAAACCAGAGTGAATAACTAAGATTTAGAGATTATGTAGACTCACATTAGGATGTTTAGTTGATGCCCAAAGATCTCAGCCATCAACAAGGCAGAAGAGTTGTTCTTAGGCCATATGGAGGGAGACAACAAATCACTATCAGAAAACTCTGTATTCCATAGAGTAGACCCACTGCAAGAACTAGAAACCACAGCCCTAGTTTGTTCATTTCGATACTCCAAATGTCTAGCAAAATACATCGAATATACAGTAGTGAGCAAGATAAATTAGACATTATATTCATAGAGTTTACACACCTACATAAGGGAATATGGGTAGCAAACAGGTAAACACATGTAGAAATATTGCTATTTGAGATAAGGAGAAGAACAACAAAGTTAAGGAAATGGGAAAATGAGAGAGACAGAGAGAGAGATTCTGGTGTGGAACAACATGAACTGATATAATTTCAGAGAAGGCCTCCCTAAAGATGTGATATTTGTTTGACCTGACTTAAATGATAAGAGAACTAGGCTGAAGAAATAGCAAATGAAAATTTCAAATTTCTAATGTAAAGATGTCCAGAGTGGTTGGAGCACAGAGAACTGATATGTGGCTATAGCTACAGGCAGAGGCCAGATTCTGTAGGGCCTTGGAAATCATGCTCTAGTGTAAAAAAAAACCCACTATATTCTTAATGAATTAAGGCAATACATTTCATTATCTTATCCCTCTGAAGTCAGAAGTCGAAAATGTATCAGCAGGGCTGTATTCCTTCTGGAGGCTCTAGGAAAGAACCGGTTTCTTTGCCCATTCCAGCTTCTACAACCTGCCACATTCCTTCCCTTGTGACCTCCTTCTCCATATTCAATGTAAATCACTCAAATTTTTGATGTTTGCTTCCATCCTTACATCTTCTCTTTGATTCTACTTTCACTGCCTTCTTCTTTTATGAACCACCTTGATTGCATTGCCTACCACCCGGACAATCTGAGTAATCTTGATGTCTCAAGAGCCTCACTAATCACATATAAAGTGCCTTTTATTATGTATGGTAATATATTTACAGGTCCTGAGGATAAGGTTGTGTATATATTCTTTAGGTCTCTTACCTTTGGGGGACAAGATGAAAGAAAATTCATTATGACGTGAAGAAATCTGTTCACAAGATAAGGAAACACATTTATCTCCCAGGAGAGACACTGAACTGAAAAGAATGATGATGAGTAGATAGCAAGTAGAAATAAATGCAGGCTGGCCAAGAACCTGCATGTGTGGACCAGACTGGCTACCTGGGGAAAAGAGGAAAGAATCAACATATATTGTGCTGCAAACCCTAGTCCAGGTCTAATAAATACATTCTAAACATATATCATCTGATTTACCCCTCCCAGTCAATATATAAAATACCTACTATAGTCCCCTTTCCTCCAAGAGAGGAAACTTGAGCTCTGTCAACACAAGTTAATGAAGGTAGTGGGCCAGGAATTGTATCTAGCTTAGATTTCAAAGCTATGTTGTATTATTTGTTAGTTCAAAAATAGCACAGAGATTTTATTTATTTATTTTTTTATTTATTAAATCATAGCTGTGTACATTAATGCAATCATGGGGCACCATACACTGTTTTCATAGACCGTTCAACACATTTTCATCATTCCACATTTACTAAGTTTCACATATACCACTGCAAGATGTACCACAGGTGTAATCCCACCAATTCCCCTCCCTCTGTCTACCTCCCCCCTCCCTCCCCTCCCTTTCCCTCTTCCCCCTATTCCTAGGTTGTAACTGGGTCATAGCTTTCATGTGAAAGCCATAAATTAGTTTCATAGTAGGGATGAGTACATTGGATACTTTTTCTTCCATTCCTGAGATACCTTACTAAGAAAAGCCCAGGACCAGATGGTTTCACGTCAGAATTCTACCAAACCTTTAAAGAGGAATTAGTACCTATATTACTCAACATGTTCCAAAAGGTAGAAAAAGAAGGAAGACTACCCAACACATTCTATGAAGCAAACATCACCCTGATCCCCAAGCCAGGAAAAGAGCCAACAAGAAAAGAAAATTATAGACCAATATCACTAATGAATACAGATGCTAAAATACTCAATAAGATCCTAACAAACAGAATCCAACATCACATCAAAAAAATTATACACCATTACCAAGTTGGATTTATCCCAGGCTCTCAAGGCTGGTTCAATATACGTAAATCTATAAATGTAATTCAACACATAAACAAACTTAAAAATAAGGACCATATGATTCTTTCAATTGATGCAGAAAAAGCTTTTGATAATATCCAGCATC
>CAUYPK010025527.1:0-12148 GCA_963574355.1 Loris lydekkerianus | reverse complement strand
TTAGGGGATTCTGGTTGTGGAAGCAGCTCTGGTGTGTGACACCCCCGGATTCAGCAACAGGGCTGGGGGTGGTGCGCACAGTTCTCTGTGCCTGGCACCCAGTGACTTTGGCACAGGGAGCCCAAGGCTCTAGCAGTCTCTGGCTAGGAGAAGGGCTCTGCGCAGAGGCAGGTAGGGTTCCAGAGGGCACGCAGCTACCAGAGTCCCTGGTCAGATGGATGAGCTAATGTGGAGGCTGAGAGGACACAGGAGGGGGGACGCAGGGTTGCGTGGTTCCCGCAGTTCCTGGTCAGGGAATGTGGAGCCCCAGTGGGTGGGGGTCACGGGTCGGGGGTCGCTGCACACCTCTTATGGAGGTCTGGGCGGTGTCTAGCCCAGGAGTTTGAGGTTGCTATGAGCTGTGACGTCAGGGCACTCTACCCAGGGCAACAGCCCAAGGCTCCAGCCTATAACCCAATTTCTTGAAGGAAAATATAAGTAGCACCTTCCCACGGCTGTCTGGATCGTTTCCACCATTGAGTCAGTGTCATCCTGCTGATTTTCTTTCTCTTCTCTAGCGTATACTGATGGGGAAGGACAATACAATTTCCACTGGGGTAAGCTTGGAAATAACTGTCCACAATTTAGCGCACCTAAAATTCCAAAGGTCATTTTAAGAGTGAAAAAATTGACTTCCTGTCAAAAAATCTGGGTCCAGGCCTTTACTCCTACCATTGACTGCTATTTGAATGAAGTCAGTCTCTGTTTGGGTTATTTCCTTATCAGTAAAACAGAAATAGCAATTCATACCTCATGGCATTTTTTACGCATAAACTTCTGTTCCTGCTACCGTCTGTTACTGCCGTTCCTGGGCTGTCTTCTTTACCAGTAAAACAGTTTGGGACTCTTTTAAAGAATTAAATTATGTGATTCTTTCAAAGTTTGGCATGCCAATGAGTACCGTGACACTCACTTATTGGGGGGAGGGAATTTGTCCCAAACACATCTGCTCACTGGGAACCTGCAGAGCAGTGAATGGACAAGGCATCATCCCTGACTCTGAGACGGCAAAGAAATAAATATAGCAATGAAGTATGTTGAGTGCTATGGAGGAATGAACAAGTTGTCCCAAAAGAGAGAAAGCACCTCACTGGAGGAGATGGGTAAGGTTTAGTTCCCACAGGCTGGAGAGGAGTGAGCCTCTTGGTGAAGTCCTAGCCAGCACTTAGGAAACAATCAAAGCCATACTCCAGTGAGACCCGGAAGACACTCTGCTCCCAGGACAGGAGAGGTGTTTGATCCCCTAACCTAGAAGAAGGGTTTGCACAAAACACCTGACCTCGCCAGGGGAACGTGTTTGAAATCCCAGAGGTTCAGGGAGCATGCCAATCATGCACAACATTATTTAAGACTCACAGGTAAAGAAGGATCGTATGCATTTTCTGTAATAAAAATGGTGAAAGACTGTATCCATCTGCCTAAGGCAACCCCAAGTCATCCCTCTGTTTGAAACAATAGCACAACCGAGGCTCTGTCATTCATTCAATAAACATTAATTGTGAGCCACACCATATGTGTGCCCTTGGCACTGTGCTAAGGTGGTGTGTCTTCTGGGGCCTCATAGAACCTAGCCCAGAACAGGCGAATAAACAGGGGAGCAGGTCACAACACAAAGGAAGAAGCGAGCTCAAAGTGAGATGAAAGAGGGCTTTTTTCCAAGCTACTGGGAGCAGAGATTGGAGAGAGGCCTCCCAGAGCAGACACAGGTGGTAACAGAAGGCAGAAGACAGCTCAGGCAGGCAGGGCACTGCTGATGTGCCATACAGATGGAGCAGAACCTTTGATTTTAGGAAACAAAGGAGAAGAAAAACAGGTTGGTAGAGAAGACAGAAGAGATGGGCCTTGTATATCCTTGCAAGGATTTGGGATTACTTCCTAAAGGTTATGAATTGCTAATAAATGGTTTTAGGCAGAGAAGTCATGCATCTCTTTTGCAAACATGAGAAAATGTTATCATACTTTAGATTTAATTTTTAGAATTGTTACAGAAAAAAATACATAAATCATAAGTGCACAGCTCAATGAATTAGAAAGTCTATTTTGGGATGCTTTTACTATTCTATCGTAATTTACAGTCCTAGGGCTGCTAGCTCATATTTTGGTACTACAGGTGTTCACTTCTTTCTGGGAAGGCAAATCTAAACTGAAGATCCAACTAAAAATGAAGACATTCTTCTAGCCTAAAGGATGTTAAATTATTTCAAGTTGTGCATCTGAGGGATGTAGGGGAATTCCAGTAAGCAATGAGGAATTCGGTTCCTTGGTGGGATGTAGTTGTCAGGCTTCATTCTGCCAAAGGGCTCAGTTACCCTGTGTAATGGGGACACAGGGTATTGTGAGGAAGGGGCTTCTTTTTTTTAATGCCTTTTTTTTTTTTTTTGGTTGTTTCAGGTTAATTTGAGGGTACAAAGAATTAGGTTATAACATCTGTGTTTGTTAAGTAAAGTCCCTCTTACAATGTCCTCCCCCAAGAGGTGTGCCACATACGCTAACATTGGGAGCACACCCACCCCGTCCCTCCCCCCCTCTCCCCACTCCTCCTCCCCTCCCCCACCTTGAATTGATGTGAGTTTTCCTCCTATGTGGACAGCTATTAGATCAACTACAGGCGTCATATTAGTACTAAGTACATTGGCTTCTTGCTCCTCCAACTTTGTGATACTTTTCTAAGAAGAACATGTTTTCCTGATGGAGGAAGGAATTTCAAGACACGCGTATCTGGGAGACCATCCAGTGAGAGAAGCCAGGAGGAGCCATGAAGCCGGGCCTTGGTCAAGTAGCCTGAAATGGATTACCTCGAGGCCCATGTGCCCCTCTGAAAGCCAGGCCCTTTTTGCTCTCCCATTCATTCTACTTCCCAGTGACAGAAATTTATTGCCTCTACTATGTTGGAGACCCAGCATCTCTTTGCCTTGGCTTCTGTCTCTTCCCCAGGTGTTTTTCTTCTGTTTTTTAGGATTACCCATAAGTTCTGCTCATTTCTGACTCTGCTACAAAGGTTGACTAAGGTTGCTACAAAAGACAGAGACTGTTCGGAACGATTTTTTTTGCTCACATCACCCTTGCTGGGCAGAGCCCTGTGCTAGGCCACTTCACAGACTGCTGGCCAGCCTGCACTCTGGCCACCCTGATCCAATCAACTGGGCTACAGCAACAGGACAGGAGAGGCCGAATGTGGGCTGTGAACTTGAGAATTTCCTTCCATCTTGTGAATTGAGGCAGACACTACATGCATCATCTTACTGTAATGGCAACTACCCTCTTTAAAGTAATTCCACTCTAGAATCTAAAGCATGCAGCAGGAAGTTGGTGCAGAGCAGATGATTGCTTCAAAGGAAGGGGGAGAGTAAATCTTATTACTGCATCTTGCCCGTTTACAAGGCTCTCTGCACACAGCAGTCTGGGCAACCCTTTCCAGCTATGTGAATTAGATCGTGTTTCTTGCCTGCGCAGCCTCCCGAAGCTTCCCCACTGCACGGAAGTGACAATCTGCCCTGTGCCCAGGGTCTCCCTGGATGGCAGCCCTGAATTCTCTCTCACTCACCCACCAAGCTTCAGCCACACCAGCCTCTCTTGTGTTCCTCAAACACTAGCATCTTTCCTCAGCTCAGGCACTTGCTGTTTCTGCTGCGTAGACCCCTCGCTCTTAAGGTCTCATCCTTGAATGTCCCCTCCCCACAGAGATCTTCCCTGAACTACTGAGTCAGAAACTCTGGAGGGAGGCCCAGCACAAGCTGAAGTTGGAGACCCACCAGCCAAGAGAGCATATGGAAAGAATTACAGTGGCAGCCAAGGAGATTCTAAGTTCTAAGGGACTTCTGCAGCACTACCAATTTATTAATTTAAAAACATTCTGTGTACACACATATGCATTGTTTGTGTAATAAATGCTGTCAAGAAAGTAGTATAAAATAAGGACTAGTGACGGTAGCGTGCCATGAGCCCCGAGGTTCATGAAAATGCATTCATTTGTCCATTAAACAGGGCAGTGAATGGCCAAATGTAACAGAGATGGGGTGTCAGGGAAGGTGGTCTGTGTCCCTGAATCTGCCCGTTGAACCAGTAGTGCTACAGGGGCTGGAAGAAGGGAGGTCCAGGCAAAGGCCTTGAAACAGAAAAGAGGCTGGTGTGTTGAGAAACAGAAAGGAAACCAGGGAGTGGAAAGGTGGGGAGAGAAAGATGAGTGCACAGCACAGAGAACAGGCACAGTCAGGCATGGTTATGAGCAGTTTGTTTCTAATCCCTTGCAACAGGCAGTTCCCAAAGTATTTTAACAGCTGGGTCACATGAAGGGAGACTCGTGTTTAAAAGAATCACCCTGGGTACTTGTCAGGAATGGGTCACAAGGGCAGGGGTGTAACTGAGAATATTGATAGCACACTGATGAGGCTTGCAGTATGCCCAGCACGGCTTCAATGCTTTGCGAGGATTAACTCACCAAATCCTATAATGCCTCATGATACAGATACTATCACTCACCCTGCTTTATGAGGGAGACAACTGAGGCACAGAGAGGTCGATCGCTTTTCTGAGGTCAAACAGCTGGCAAGTGGCAGAGCCAGGACTCAATTCCAGGCAGCATGAATTGAGAGGCTAGACACATAACCACCATGCTAAAATAGGCATATTTTTTTCTGCCTTCCCAAATGACAGAAGGATAGCTTTGTCCTTAAAATAGCATGTTCTGGTAAAGTGCTCTGAATATTAAGAAGGGTGCTATGTGACTTTAACAATGGCATTACAGGGTAAAAATGTAACTCACTAAACAAAGTATAATCAACTGGCTCTTCATCTTCTGCATATTGTGGTTTAAAGCAAGACTAATATTTCAACTAGAAAAACAATTAGCACATTCATTAAGTAGAGTCCTGCTTATACTTTACTCATTAACTTTAATCATCTATGAAATGCTTGAACTAAGCTGCCCTGTCAGCACTGGAGTCATTACAGCTTGTCAGCAAATGATGCTGCTTTAATTTTTAGGGTATGTTTTAATTTTATGGACTAACAAAATTTACTATTTTCCCTTAATAGAACATATGATGAAGATATTGAATATTACTTAAGCTCAAACATTATTATTCTTCAGAATACCACCATAAACTGGATTTTAATAATAATTGTGCTCTTTTTCTTTCTCTTTCTCAAATACAGCTCCCATTTTGCCTTTAATCCACAATACACATTCGGAAGTGGAACATACTGATGTTTCTAGTGTTGTATACTTCTGACGTCTAAGTAAACACAGAGAAATTTATGTGTGATGCTGGATAACCAGGACAGAATCTTAGTGTTTCGGGCATCACAGGCACTTTTATGAATCTGAGAATGGTATGGAACTTCGCCCAAGAAAAATGTATGTGTGCATGTGTGTACATATGTACATACACACATATGAATATACATACACACACAATTTGAAGAGATTCGAATCCTCAAGTGTATCTTCTGATCACTAGAAACCCCAGGTTAAGAATTCATGTTTTAGGCTCTGCACCCGTAGCACAGTGGTTATGGTGCCAGTCACATGCACCAAGGGAGGCAGGTTCAAACCCAGCCTGGGCCAGCTAAACAACAATGACGATTGCAAGCAAAAAATATCTAGGCATTGTGGTGGGCACCTGTAGTCCCAGCTACATTGGAGGCTGAGGCAAGAGAACTGTTTAAGCCCAAGAGTTTGAGATTGCTGTGAGTTGTGACACCACCACACTGTACCAACGGTGACATGGTGAGACTGTCTCAAAAAAAGAAAAAAGAATTTAAGTTTTAGTTTCACTTTACTATTTAGAAGCAACTAATGCTTATTTCTAGTTAAAAGCCCTTCTTTAAGGAAGAACTCTAGCTAATAACTATAAAAGGAAAGGGAAAACGCACCATTGGGAAAATTTTGCTATGAACTTGATATTGGGTTGTTAGGATATGATTATTATTTTCTTAGTTCTATAATAGCACTGTGTTATAAAGACAAATGTTCTTATTCTTAAGAGATGCATATTAAAGTATTTAAGAATGAAGGGTCATCATGATACAACTTACATTTTAAAGCTTCAACAAAATGGACAGATGATTGATAAATAAATGATAGATAAATAAGATAGATGAATATGCATATGGGAATATTAGCAATTATAGAAAGTAGGTGGTTTCTATTTTACTGTTCTTGTGGATTTTCTCACTATTTGAAAACTTCTATAATAAAAATCTGGAGAAAAAGCACACTAGTTTTTTTCAATGTAATTTGAAAGTCAAGGGGGGAAAGTTAAGGTTAACATGGACATTCTATAATAGAAGATTGTTAGTAGAAAATTCCAATGGAAAATAAGTCTTGGAGTTGTTCTAGAAATAAGATTAGGGAAGAGGTCATTAACAAAAAGAAGTGCCCCAAGTTAGGATTACAAATTATCTCAAGCCACCTTAATTCAAGTAAACTCAAACTTCTTTGCAGATTTAGTTTATCCAGTCTTTTTTGTGTTAGCTGTAACTATTAACCTTGATCTCTAGACTATAAATTTCTTGCAGAATTCATTAAACATATTTATCTGCTTTATGATTTACCAGAATTTGAGGATACCACTATTCAAGGCAGATGGAACTGAAGTGGAACAAGGCCCTCTCACTGCAAACACAGCATCGTTGGATAAAAAGAATTTTAATCTATTGCTAGGATATATTTTTTAAAAAACTGAATAAATGGCAAGATGTACTACATTCCTGGGTGGGAAAACTAAATATTGTAAAGATATAAATTCTCTCTAAATCTATATATAGATTCAATGCAATTCTAGTCAAAATCTTAACCAGATTTTTCATGAATCTTGATAAACTGATTCTAAAATTTGTATTGAAGGCCAAGGTTGCTGAGAATAGAAACAAAAGTTTAACTATAAAAAGGAGAAAAAGATTGAGTGACTTATTCTAGCAGATACTAAGCTCTGTTTATAAAAATAGCACAATATTGCTCTGGAATAAATAAATAAACAAAGCAAAACAGAGAGTCTAGAAATGGACTCATACATATATAGAAAATTAGTATGTGATACAAGGAACTTTGTATATCTGTGAGAGAAAAATGGATTTTTGAATAATGTTTGGAAAATTGACTAGATATATTGAAAATATGGAACTAGATCCCATATGATATAATCAAAAATCTATTTCACTCAGGTTAAAGTTTCAAATAGTATTTTCTTTATTAGGTTAGGGAAGAATTTTTTTCAATATGACTTTTTAAAGCCATAAAGGAAAATAATGATATTTTAAACTACATTAAAGTTTAAAACTTCATTATAATGACATTAAAGGTCATTATTTCACAGGTGAAAACAATCCACTAATTGATAATGATATCCGCAATTCATGTAATAAACAGAGGATTAGTATGCAGAACATTAGAAGCTACAAAAAGTAAAAAAAAAAGACAAACAACTTAATAGTCAAAAGATATAAACGAGCATTTCACTGAAGACACGATAAACATGTGAAATGTTGCCTCGTTATTAGAAATCAAGAGAATGCAAATTGAAACCACAAAAAGATCCCATTGGCACTTCCCAAATTGACAGAAATTGTAAAGTCACAGAGTCCCCTGTATTGGCAAAGACATGGAGCACCAGAAACAATTACAGGCAGCTAATGGAAACACACATTGGCTCGTGCACATTTCGCAACAAAATAAAAAATGCACATACCTGTGGCCCATCAATTAAATTTCAAGCACATACCATAAAGAAAAGCTTTCTCATGTGCACCAGAAGATGCATACTGTAATAGATAAAATCACGTTGGTCATAATAACAGAAAACAGGAGACGATCTAAATAATCAACATCACACAGAATAAAGTGTGTTATATTCACCCAGTGGGATGCTATTCAGCAGTGAAAATGGATGAACCAAATGAACTACAGCGTCGAACTCCCACATGGATGGATCTCGCAAACATAATACGCAAAAGCAAAATGCACTAAGAGTCCATTTTTGTAAAATTTAAAAACATACAAAACTCAACAGTATATTTTTAGAGATGCATACATAGCAAGTCAAATTATAAAGAAAAGCAAAGTAATGATAAACTCGAAATTCGGTGCAGTGGTTGCTTCTGTAGTGACACAGATTATTAATTTAATATTTTGAGCTCTATTGCGAGGCATGGTGTTTATTTCGTTGTTATTCTATATCACTTTACATCAGAGTTTCTCACCCACAGGTAAGTATTTGCTATGGGTGGTTATCTTGTACAATTACATCCCTGGTCAGTGACCATCGTACTACAGTCCCAATTGTGACATCCAAAAATGTCTCCAGGCATTGCCTAAAGTCCCATGAGGGACAAAAATCTCCCCAATTGAGAACCATTACTGTAAATACATACCTTTCACCTGCATTCTTTTGTCACTTGTGCAATTTACACATTTTTTAAATTACTGAAAAACCTTTTATGGCCAAACTTACATAACTAGTTTATTGACTAAATTAGATTTGATAAAGCAAGCAGAAATATTTTATTTTTTCTCTACTGTTTCTTCATACTCACTGCATGAACTTGATCTTTTCCTGTCTCTAGATGATACCTCACATAGGTCCTATGGCTTTTTTGATCTACAAAATTGCATTTTAATATGGTTAAAGCTAATAAATGGAGAAGATTCACCATGCTTTGGGGTAGATGACCAGACTGTAAATTTTTTGCAGAATTCATTAAACATATTGATCTGCTGTATGGTTTACCAGAATTTGAGGATACCACTATTCAAGGCAGATGGAACTGACATAGAACACTATAATAAAGATGTCATTTCTTCCCAACTTAAAGCACAAAATTAATAAAATTCTAATGACAGTCTCAGCAATAATTTAGTTAGCCTTGATAATAATTCCAAAATCCATTTGGGAAAAAATTCAAAAAGATAGAAGATAAAAAAAGACAAGGGGGATATAGACTTGCCCTGTTAGAAACCAAGACTGCACATAAAGCCAAAATAATTAAGATAATGTGGTAATGGCATAGCAAAGACAAATGAATGAATGGAAGAAAATATTGCAGAGTCAGAAACTAGAGTGTGCATTAAGATAAGCTACAGTGACACATTAGTCATGACACCTCAGAGGCTTAGCACTTAGAGTTAATTTCTTGCTCATCCAAAACCCACTGCTAGTACAGACGTCCACAAGGCAATACATCAATCCAAGCAGCTACCTCTTGTGCGTGTGCTGTCATCTCAACACACGTTGTCCAGCTTCTCAGAACAGAAGAAGAGGGAAGCTGAAGGAGTGAACAAAATGTTTCATAGTCTTATCTCAGAATTGAGACACATCATTTTTGCTCATAGGCCACAGTATTACCAAAGAGCTGAGAAGCATCTTTGGGACATCCAGGAAGACAGAATAACTAGATATTGACAAAACCTAGCAATGTCTAGAAGAACTTGATATATAAATAAGGACATTGCAGATCATTAAGAAAAAAAAACCCAGAATATTCAAGAACTCATAATGAGTAAATTATTTTTCACATAGAAAAATATATTAAATTAAATCCCTACCTCCCTCAATGCTCGAACATTCCAAGTGGATTAAAGATTTAAATTGAAAAAAAAAACTCTAACATTTTTTGTAAAAATGAGAGGATGGTAAATCTTTAAAAAGATTTCTGTAACAAGAAGGAAAGTGCCAATTATAAGGGAAAGGATTGAAAAATTCGACTAGGAACAAAAGAGAGCACAATGTTTGAAAATAAAGCATAGACTTGAAGAAGATATTTGCATCATATAACAGTTAACAGTGGATTGTATTTGGCAACTTAAATAGCTCCCTCAAATAAATAAGAAAAAGAAAATTTCAGAAACACAAGCAAATGGGCAATTTCACTTCCAGGTACAAAGATGTTTATTGGAACATTGCTGGTAGAAGAGAAAAATTAGAAACAATTAAAATGTTTGGGAAGAGAGAAATGGATAGAAACAGTGTGGTGTATTTCAAACAAAGGGATTCTAAGCCATAGTTAAAATTAAGACGTAGATACATTTATATTAATATGGATAGAAATTTGAAAACATAATGTTGAATGAAAAAACAAGTTGTAGAATCATGTTTAGTAAGATGCCATTTGTGTATATTAATACTTCTCTTCAGCGTATCAGTTATGCATACATATACTTGGAGTAAAATGAGAAATCATGGAAAGGTAGGATATATGTCCACTCCAAGATGGGGGTGCCCTTGAGGAGGGAGGGGAATGAACTTGAAAAAGTCCTTCCTGACCTTACCTTGAGTGTTTTCTTCTTCTCACTGCCTCCCCTCAAAGATTTGAAGCAATTAGAATAGAATATTAGCATTTATTACATTTTCGTAGTTGGTAACCGTATTTGTTATTTTACTCTCCATACTTTTTTTAATGTTAGAAATATTTCTTAGTAATAAGGGGAGATAAAAGGAGGCCAAAACCACTAGACTCTGACTTACTAAAATGTATGAGCTTCTATTTGATCAAATCAGAGCTCCCAAATTAGAACTAATGCACAACCACCCTGTTCCTAGGTAATGTGATCTGTCAGAGACAGACCTCCCAAACTAAACTGGGAGTTAACATGCCTGCAAATATTCCTCTTAAACCAGGTCTCTTAAACCAGTTTTCCCATTGTCTTTTTTTAAAGGATACAACAAACATTGCCGTGTTTCTAAGAACAGATCTTGCCTGGGCGCTGGAAATCGTCAGAAGTGCTTTTATGTTTGCAGATCACGGGGATACAATTCTGTCCACAGGGAAATAGTGTAAATAAAGATACCTCCAATGACCTATGCAGAGTAAGCAATCTCACCAACAGCCCCATTTTATGGTTACTAATATGCATGAGTCACATTACTTGTGATAGGATTTTTTTTAATTCTCAAGGAAAAAGAATAATTATAAAATACTACATGACATACATTTTCCCCCTATTTTTAGAGATCAATGGCATTTTAATAGCTACCATCATTCTGGCTCCACTATAAAGTCATCAATATATCATTTCTGTTTATGAGGCTCCCTGGACATCTGTTTCTTGCATTAGGTAATTAGTTTAGACCAAGTCATGGTGAATGACATGTATTCTGTTGCCTGTTTGCCTCCATAACATAGCTCACTTTCAAGACACACCTCTTGTTCTCTCACACTATCAGTATTCAGTGCATAGATGCATCACTCAAAGTTCCACTTACACCCACTGATCATTTGTATCTTAATTCCTTCCAATAAGATTTACAGAGCAAACTCACAACTAACACAAGGGAGATTTCATTTTAGAGAGATTTACTAGATGTGATCAAATCCATTTAAAGCACGAATTATCAGAACCTCTGGGATACTGCAAAGGCAGTCCTAAGAGGGAAATTTATAGCACTGCAAGCCTTCCTCAAGAGAACGGAAAGAGAGGAAGTTAACAACTTAATAGGACATCTCAAGCAACTGGAAAAAGAAGAACATTCCAACCCCAAACCCAGTAGAAGAAAAAAAATAACCAAAATTAGAGCAGAATTAAATGAAATTGAAAGCAAAAGAATTATACAACAGATCAATAAATCAAAAAGTTGGTTTTTTGAAAAGGTCAATAAAATAGATAAACCTTTGGCTAACCTAACCAGAAAAAAAAAAAGAGTAAAATCTCTAATCTCATCAATCAGAAACAACAAAGATGAAATAACAACAGACTCCTCAGAAATTCAAAAAATCCCTAATGAATATTATTTATTCTCAGAAATATGAAAATTTGAAGGAAATTGACCAATACTTGGAAGCACGTCACCTTCCAAGGCTTAGCCAGAATCAAGTGGAAATGTTGAACAGGCCAATATTAAGTTCTGAAATAGTATTAACCATACAAAATCTTCCTAAAAAGAAAAGCCCGGGACCAGATGGCTTCACGTCAGAATTCTACCAAACCTTTAAAGAGGAACTAGTACCTATATTACTCAAACTGTTCCAAAATGTAGAAAAAAATAGGAAGACTACCCAACATGTTCTATGAAGCAAACATCACCCTGATCCCCAAACCAGGAAAAGACTCAACAAGAAAAGAAAATTATAGACCAATATCACTAATGAATGTAGATGCAAAAATATTCAACAAGAT
>CAUYPK010025526.1:0-15492 GCA_963574355.1 Loris lydekkerianus | reverse complement strand
GAGCCTGACTAGAAGCGGATCCATCGAGCTACTTCTGCGTAGCAACGACTCAGCAAGGCCCGGCCTGAAACTGCCTCTACCTAGATACAGCCAATGTGGTACCATGCCACTGGCCCGACCCTGTCACTCACCTCTTCCCCCGCCTTCTTTCCCTTCCCCTTCTCCACAATAAAAAAATAAATAAAAAAAAAAAAATAAAATGATCATCAATAATAAAACAGACTAAATAAATTGGTGTATCTACCAGGTGAACACAAGGCGGCAGAAGGAGTATGGCAGGAGACAGTTTAGAATAATAGGATTTATAGATTTTCTAACTACATTGATGTTGTTTTGAGCCCTGAGTCACTTACCAACTTGATTTTGAACAAATTACATCATTATAAACTAACTTTAATGATGTTTTCTTTAAAATGGTGTTTAAAAATAGCACCTGACCCATACCGCTCTTTCAAGCATTATGTTTTTGTCATGATCATAATTAAAAAAAAGTATTTAGGCTAGTGTCTTGGACCTGACCAGAACTCAATAAAGACAAAAACTACTTTATTATTAATAATGTTTCTAGGGCCTTCTCTAAACTGTCAGTCAAAACTATCAGCATGGTAAAAAATTAGAATAAAACACTTGGATTTCTTTCAAAAAAAGAGAAAGCTTAAATACCAGGCAAAATACATGATAAGATCTTTCACTCGAGGGCAGTGCCTTTGTATTTACAGCAGCTGGTTGAATCTAACACAGTACCTAATAGGCGATGAGTCTCGTCGCATCATTTCTTGTAGGATGAATGGAACTCTTTCATATGAAAGCCAACCCAAGTGACAAAGAATCATGCTTAATAGAGTATGCTTTGAATAATAGGTTATCTGAAACAATATAATAAAACAATGAATATTTTAAAAGGCATAAAATTTTATTGAAAATTGTGTATTAAGGGAGAGGTGAACAAATAATAACAGACAAGATATGCTGTTCAATTTAAATTTTGCCCTTTGTCAATAGAAAGATGTCACTAAAATACCTCTAATAAGATACCTCTAAACTATACCACCAAAAACAATGTTTTCTCTAAGTTTTTTAATTGTGTATAGAAAATCATGACAACTGGGCCAACAAGATTGGTAAAATGTATAAAATGTGCTTTTTCTTCACATGTAATTTATAGCATGATGCATATTGATAGATACTTACAACTCTAAATATATTACAGAGTAACTAGAAAAAATTAGTAAGCACTTAGAATAAATTATGAGTAGTATTGCCTTAATATAACTAGACCAAATTTTAGATTTACTTATCTCATCTTATTGAATTTCTACTATTCCAATTCTATTTTATTAACAGTTTCCTAGACATTGCAGAGTGATTATCATCATGTTCTTACTATTGCCCATTTTCAAACCAAACACACACATTAACATATAAATCTACTTCTATGGACGGAGTTATTGTTTTTCATTCCAGATTAGGCCCTATTGGTTCATGTGCCAGGGTAAATTCTATGACATTAATTATTTCTTTTTAAACCCTTACTTCCTTTGTTCTTCTTTCCCCAGGTTTTTAAGGTATAACCTTAAGATACTGATTAAAGATTCGACATACATGTAAAAAGGCATCTCTAGCTTAGATTGAAAAACTCAAGAGAGGGTACAAAATGGTATGTCCTTTGGACCTCTAGAATTCTATTGGCAAATAGTAGGCAAGCTACCAAGTGGCAGATGTATACTATTTTTTGAAAAAAAAGAAAAGGAAGAAAGAACGATAGAAAAGATGATTCAGAAGATAGTAAACAAGAGCTCAGCAAGCTGAGTTGAGAGCCATGGAGAATTATTTCTAGGTTTTGAAAACTAATTAAAGAATTATCAACATTTACCTGGGTGAAAGTCAGACTTTCTGTGGACCAGGCTCTGTCTTACCCAATTTTCCTCCTTTGGAACAAAATTGTCTGCAGTGTATTATGTCCACCCCATCTTTGCTCCATCCTTATCCTTGCCTGTCCTATGCCTACTCCACTATTATATGCTGGGTGCTTGTTGAAAGTGGGGGTTGCCGGTTAGTTTAATTTCATAGGTCCACACATCTGGAGTTGTACTTGAAGTTCTAAACTTAAAGAACAAAATATGGTTTCCTTTATTCATACCTGGACCTGACTTAGATGATGAAATTGCAGACTCTGACCTGATGCTACAATGGTTTTTACTTTAGATGGACTTTGGAGATCAGAGAGTACATTTAGTAGAGTAGAAAGACATGACTCACAGAACACCAAAGGAAAGACCTGGGTGGTCTCCAGAATGACCTTCAGAGAAACTTATCTTCTGGTGTTCATGCACTTCTATTGTAATTCTCTACACTTGAACCTGGGCTGTACTCTTTTACCAGCTGCTAGTGAGCAGAGTCAGAGTATGGCAGGAGTGATGGGAATTCATTTCTGATAGTAGGTTTCACCTAATGTGCACATTGTTCCCCCTGGGTGAAACTTTACCTTAGAAATAAAAACAATGGAACATAAACAGTTGTACCCTCATATCAATCTGAAATAAAAGGGGGGGAGTATTTTCATCTTGGGAACTCTTATGTTTTCTCTCTCTCTCTCTCTCTCTCTCACATACACACACACACACACACACACACACACACACACACACACACATTTTGTTCTGGAAGAAGCAAGGTATCATAATGTTTGTCTTCCCATGTGAAGAAGATCACATGGCAAAAAACTGTTGTTTTCAACCAGCAGCCAGGGAAGACCTGAGGCCTGACAATAGCCATGCCAGGTCCTTAAAAGCAGTTCCCACTTACATGAACATGAAATGACGGCAGTTCCATGAGACACTTGAAGGTGGCCTTATGAAAAATCGTTAGCTATAACCACACAACTAAATTGTTCTCATATCTCACCATACAGAAACTGTGAGATAATAGGTCTTTGCTTTTAGCTGTGAAGTTTGAGATAATTTGTTACACAGCAAAATAAAATGAATACCTTCAGGTTATAAAATGTCTTACTAAACTCTAGCAATGGCTGTGTAAAGCACTTTTATATAACAAAGAATAAGACCAAAGAGCATGATACAGCCCCCAGAAACCATGTTTCTCTTTAACTGTCATGCATTTCTTTCACTATAATGTAGAGAACTATCATATTCATTACTCATGACATACACACTCAAGTAAGAATAATTCAATTTATAAATATTACAAATTTCAAACTTGTCGTCCAAAAATTCACTCAATGTCAAAAAAGCTGCCTTCAGTTATTCCAGAGGAGATTTTAGAAAAGGAAAAGATTCAGGCACAAATAAATAATAAACACATATTACTGAATTGTAGGGTATGTGTGAATCATCAAACCACCATTTGTAAAATTAATAAAGAGTCATTAGTTAGGAAATTTGGTAGAGGCCAGCCATTGTTTCTTTGCTTGATGGTCATAAAATTGGTAGCTATTTTAATTGCTCCCATAGATAACATCACCCTTGTGAAACCTAATAGTGGTCTTTGAGATATTTTCCAGAGTCTTCATTCCAGTGGACAAACTGATACCAACCAAACCAGTGGCCCGTCTTAGGAACTGAATCACCAGGTTCTACAACCCTCTACCTGGGAACTGACTCGGCTCAAGAAGATAATTTCTGCTTCTCAACCCTGTGGATTCATCTCAAGGAAACAAGCAGATCCAATTGCCTACCTTTTTGTCTGCCAAATTATTTTTACAAATCCTGGTCCCAAAGTTCTCAGGGAGATGGAATGGAGATAGCTCTCTTACCTCGTTGCACACTGTGATATTAAAGTTTTCTGCCGTAACATGTGCCATCTCAGTGTTTTGGCTTCCTCTTGAGCAGTGGGCAAGGAAAATATTGAGCAGTAACAAGTGTGTGTATATATATAGATAGGGGTGTGTGTGTATATGTGATGTGTGGGTATGTGTTTAGGTGTGTCTGTGTACATATATGTGTGTATGTGTGAGAGGTAGAGGATTTTAATGGAACCAAAATCAACTTATGAAATGGCAGTTTAACATTTACATGAAGTTAATCATATTTGAAATGGAATATTTTATTTTGTTTTTTACTTTGAAGCCAAGGACACAATGGTTTTAAAACATGTGATTATTGATTTATTGTTTATGTTTATCTACACAATGAAATGCAGTATTTCTAAAATTTTCAGATGAAACAATGATATTTAGATTCTCAGATGATCAAGTGAATTCTGGCCAAAATTTTGATTATCTTATTGTTTTAGTCTTAGAAAGAAAAAAAAAAATATGTACATGCACATATGCACACACATATACATTAAATTAATTTTATATGCAAACTTGAGTGGGCCATGATGCATAGATATTTGGTCAAACAATATTCTGAACATTTCTGTGAGCATGTTTAGATGAGATTAGCATTTAAGTCAGTGAACTAGGAATAAAGCAATATGTGCTTCATAATTTGGGTAGACCTCATCCAAGCAGTTGAAGGCCTGAACTGAAAAAAGACTGACCTCCTTTGAGAAGGGGGGATTCTACCAGCAGATTGCCATTACCTGAGCTGTAACATCGGGTTCTTTCTGGGTCTCTACTCTCTTTGCCCACATTACAGACTTTGGACTTGCCAATGACCATGTACTGTATGAGTCAATTTAGCAAAACAAAGTGCATGCTTTCTCTCTCTCACTATTTTCTCTTTCTCCTTCTCTACACACACACACACACACACACACACACACACACAAATTGTATTGGTTCTGTTTAGATCAAGAACTTGGACAAATAGAGTTGATCAAAGGTTATTACCCAAAACTGATCCTAAATCTCTTCTTTTCCCAGTACATAACTCACCCTCTTGTAAAATATAAACCTTCCATGAAAGTCAGACCTCAATTTCAATTTTTAGAGTGTAGCCTCTATACAAAGGGAACCAAAAAAATGTATACACATTTATTTTTTATTTTTTATTAAATCATAAACACGTGGATCATGTATACATTAATGCATTTATGGGGTACAACATGCTGATTTCATATAGAATTAAGAATGCTTACATCACGGTGGTTAATATATACCTCATCTCATTTACTTAGTTATTGTGTTAAGACATTTATATTCTATACTAATAGATCCGACATGTACCCTTGCATTATGCACCATAGGTGTGATTCCACCATTAACCTTCCTAGATCTGACCTTCCCCCTCCCCTCCCATCCCTCCTCCCATCTTCTTCATCTTGGGCCATAGTTGTGATCTATTCTTCACATGAAAGTGTGAATGATAGGCTGGGTGCAGTGGCTCACACTTGTAATCCCAGCACTTGGGAGGCCGAGGTGGGTTGATTGCCTGAATTTACAGGTTCGAGACCAGCCTGAGCCATAGTGAGAACCTGTCTCTAAAAACAACCAGGCATTGTGGCAGTGCCTATAATCCCAGCTCAGAAGGCTGAGGTAAGAGGATGACTTGAGCTAAGGAATCTGAGGTCGCTGTGAGCTATGACACCACGGCACCCTAACAACAGTGACCATATGAGTCTCTGTCTCTAAATAAAAAAAAAAAAAAGAAAGGAAAAACTGTATTAAAATTGTAATAGTATACACTAATAACATTTTTTATCTTGTACATTCTATCTTGCATCTCTTATAATTGCAGAAATCAAAGGTGGCTTGCGTATTACAATTATAATACAGGTTTTTTTCCTTTCCTAAAATGGGTGTACATTTTTTGGCACCCTCTGTATGTTAGCTGGAAGTTCAGTCAGTTGGACAGAGGCCAGCCTGAAGGACTAAAGTTCTAAATTAATATAAAAAGAAATAGCAGCACTATACAGTAGTTAAAAGCATTGACTTTAGAATACGTTTCCCAGGGTTTTAATACTAGCTCTATCACCTACCTGGGAGAATGTGGGTTAAGTTATTTAACCTCCTTATAATGAAAACCGAGTCCTCCTCCCAGAACCCCTCCAGAGGCTTTCAGCTTTTAAGTGTTTTTGTTCATTTCATCCTCACCTGTGTCATTTGTTTCAAATTGCTGCACCAATGACTCTTTTCAAAGGACTCCCTTTTGCAACTACAGCCCTTTTGCCTACCCCAGAGAGCAGGATGCGCCTGGAACCTTACAACTGTCGAAGGTATTGTTAGTCAATGACTAATTGGGGCAGGAGGGTGAAAGTTCAGCTCATTTTCCTCAACAACAAAATTTAAGACATAATTTATACTCCACAGCTTCCCTCTGGGATATAGCCACACTTACCTGGAAACTAAATCCTTGTTTGGTCTTTTTACTTTTCCCAATCTGCTTCTTCCATTCTCTACTGGTTTCTCCTGGGAGACACTTTCTAAATGGATCATTTTGTCAATAAGCCTCATCCCAGCCTTTCCGTTTGAGGAAGTTGACTGAAGACATCTACTTTTCTGACCTCTAAAATTAAAATGTAGTTCCTAAGTGAAAGGTTGTTGTCAAAGTTAAATGACACATATAACTAGCACATATGGTGTGATAAATGCATGTTAATATATGAATTGTAAAATAGTGAAACTTAATAAAACAAGTAAATTGTTGAATGCCCACCATATAGTACACTCAGCCTCTGCATCACAAAAAGCAATCAATTATCTTTATGAACATTTACTCTCCAGTTCAGTCAGTCTATTCAGAGAGGCAGTTAACTAAGCCTTAACTAAGATACAGTCCAGGTAACATGATAAAGCAGAGTGCTATTTTTTTTTTTTTTTTTTTTTTTAAATAAAACAGACTCCTTGTGCACCTGACAAGCCTAAGTATTTGGGGAAGAGATGTGTCATAAAGGCTAAGTAAGAATTACACTGTGTGAAAAATGGGGGGGAGGATGGTAGTTTAAAAAGTAACAATAATACATGTAACTTGTATGAAAGAGGGTTGTTAATTATTATTCTTCTTGTTATATAATCATTTCCATAGGATATAAGTGTGTGTGTGGGTATTTGTGATCGTATGTTTAAGTGAGTGTTGTCATGTAGGTGTACATGTGCTAGTGTCTTTGGTGTTGAGATGTGTTTGGGGGGAGTGGGGTTACCATCCAGGCTGAGGAGATAGGCAGAATGTATACTGGCCTTCTAGGAGATATTCGGGAGCTTGTGCTTCATCTTGAAGGCACTGTCAAGTCACTTGACGGATTTTAGTGGGAGAACAGAATGTTAGAAAGACAAGTCTGGCAGCAGTGCTGAGAATGGAACTGAGGGCAGCAATGGTAAATAGGTTTTCAACCTACATGCCACCTCTGATCAATTGGTAGTGGCTGCCTGGAACACATGTTGAGAAGGATTTTGAGGTCCTGTCCAGGCTTAGTGAGAAAGATCACAAGGATTGATTACCAGTGTCTTCTATTTATTTCCCATGTTCTAACCCTTTATTTAATGAAATCTGTCCTCTGCAGTTCATATCTGTTAAAGATATCAGATGTAGTTTGACTGAAATCATCATAGAAAACCACAGGTAGAAAACTTTTCTTCTCCAAGTGCTTCTAACTTGGAAAATTCAGTAAAATGTGCACTCATTTTAGAAAGAAGTCTGTGGGTTAACTTTAGACTTGAGTACATAAATGCATGAAATAATTAATTTAAGTATTCGTCCTGTTTGAAAACAAAGCTCTGGTAATTTCTATCTGTTGTAACACTGGAAAAAAAATGAAACCACACACATCAAAAGAAGGAAGTTTTAAGACTAAAGATTATGGGAGACTAAAGATTGTGTTTTTCTCAGTATGTGAACTTGACCAAAACTTTCTCCTGTTTCCATTTTAGTTAACCTAAATTTCCTGCTTATTATTTGTTTTATATATTGTCCTTCTGATTTATATTTAATTGACTAAATGTTCTAAAAGATTATAGCACCAGCCTTAAAAAAATCATTCCAGACAAATCCACTTTGTAATCCTGCCTGTCACCTACCACAGCAGATCTCATGCAAGTTTCTTTGTGTGTCTACCTGCTCTAAACAGGTAGCATTTATTTAATAAAGATATTATGGAGACTAAAGTCAATAATATGAATGCATGTAAAATTTAATCGATAAATACCGTTTAATAACATCTGAAAAGCTTTAAAGTACATATAGTTCTTGCCACATTACATTAATTATTTTAAACAACCTAAATTAATCCCAATATTATATATGCTAGGACATATCCATAAACAAACAAGCATATATACTCTTTTATTTGTGGTATATTGTATATGAAAATGTTAGATACTGCAATTACTAATTTAAAAATTACAAAATACTAAGCCCACCATACTAAAAGGGGTGCGAGTGTGCCACATTTCCACTTAAGCAAAGTATAATTTGAATCAAATTTCCTAAGGATTCACCAAGAGAAAATTATGCCATGAGTATCAAATATAAATTTAACTGTAAATTGATTTTTATAGAACTACTCTGAATAACTTTTATAGAATCTATTTGCTATTATTTGTATGTAAATTCTGAGTTAAAACGTGGCTTCAAATACCATTACACTCCCCAAATTCCCATGGGAGGTCAGATGTAAAAGGAAATATGGTAGATCTTCTCACTTTTTAATGGCTAATAATCAGCTCCCAAATGGAACTTTCTTTAATGGTACCATTTTAATTCCAAATGTGATTCTATTAAATGTGCTTATGTTGAAAGTACAATCTATGGTTTTATGTAAAATAATGACTTCCACAATGCTTTTTGCAACTTTAAAAACCCTGAATTGAAAGATTGTTGATCTGAGATAGATAAAATTCAGTGTCTTTTTACTCTATCAGGTGCTATAGTAACATTACCCCATGGGGTGGTTTTAAAACCTAAAAAATAAAGCAAAACTTGTCAAGAAAATGACTACGGCAGCAGACAAAATTTTGAAAAAAATATTGTTCTATAAATTAGTGTCCCTGACCCCACAACAAATGGGTAGTCATTTTGATGGAAGCAAGCAAAATCCGAAATCATTCTTGTAATATTGACACTCAATATTGCAAATACTTGATTTTTCAAAAAGTATTTCTTCCAATTTTGAAGAATATAATACTCAGTGGATGACAATTTAATACACCAGTTAGTGCATCATTGCTCAGTTAAAGACCATAATACCAGAGAAATTAGCTATTTTGTAAATTTTCACTATATTTAGAATTACAATCTGTTTGTTTTGTGATCTTTGGGAATTTTATGTCACACATTACCATCTTCTTTTCATTTACTATATAGAAATGTACTATATGGTCATGGCTGAGCTTCTCCATGTTTCGCTTCAGTTTTCTGGGCATTCCTATAAGCTTTTATTTCACAGTTGTTTCTTGCTTAAGTCTCACACAAGATGACGATAGCACGGGACAAATCACTTTTGGCTTAATTTGAAATGCTGTTTTCAGGGTATTTTAACAGCAGCGATTCTCATATGAGCAAGTAAAGATCATAAAAGTTATCTATATCTCTCTAAATAAACTACAAATAAAAAAGCAAACACACAACAGAATTTATAAATTGATAAAGAAATGTAGTATGTTTCAGCCATGCCAGTGGAGTTTAAAGATGGACAAAAACCTATATATATATGAATTCTTAAAAGGAATAAAAAACACAAATATAAACAATATAAATGTTTACTTATAAACTCTACAACTGAAAGTTAATGTAAATCTATTCTATCCAGGTGAAATATGTAGGACTTTCAAAAATTTAACATTTATGAACTCATTGTCTATCGTGTGTGTGTGTGTGTGTGTGTGTGTGTGTGTGTGTGTGTGTTGATGAAGGGGTGTTCTTAAAGAGAAATAACAAAAGTCATCTGATTAACCTAACTTTAAAAGATGATGAAATTAGTTCAGCAAAGATAAATTGTTGCAAACTTAAAAAAGAGTAGCTGTTGTGTGTTACAGATCCTTTTGTCCTTTATAGCAAGCAAATACCACCCACAAGTTTGTGAACAAAGAAAGAACAAAAAATGGCCACCTCTGTTCCTTTTGCAAAGCTACTAATAATGAGAAATGGAATGACCAATCCACCTTTGTTTAAACCCAAACTATCACTAGAATCATTCCCATCCATGTTTTTTTTAATATATTATAAACAATTTAGACTGTATAGAAATCATTTTTTTAAAATATCCTATGGCCTCATCATAAACTTCTCTATTTATTATTTAAGGACACATCATTATCCACTTTATTCATTTCTTGAGTGTTTGTAAACTGTTGGAACCTCTTAATTTTTGGTTATAACCTTTGAGACATGTCTATATTTGTTGACATCTGATTTACAGTAAGTATTTGAATATCATAATGAAAAACATTTTTCTCTTATTATTGCTAATTAATGTTGTTGATGAACTCTTTGTATTAAGAATTATAATGGCAGTGCATGTGAGCTTTTGTGTATAATATTCAGCTAAATTCTAACCACTGAATTACACAGGGGAGCTATTTCCCCCCTTGATCTATTTTCTTTATTATATACCTTAAGCCTAAGTTTATCTGCTTTTTAAAAAGCGTTTGAATTACATTGTTCTTCATAGTGTTTGTTTTGAATTAAAATGTTTGCTTTTTTTCTTTTTTTCACATGCAGTGATCAGGCCAGATTTTCTTCTTTAGATATATGTAATTGATGTTTTCAAAATTCATAGTAAAAGTTTTTAGTTAGTTCAATCAAAAATTAAAATTTTAGTCACAGAAGTAATAGCCAAAGGTGGGTATGTATACTTAAAATTTAATTATTTAAAAATATGTTAGATATTTCATACCTGATTAATTTTAATTTAAATCATTTAAATTATGCAACTGTGATCAATGAATCTGGAAAAGACACAATGGTTTCAGATATACCATCTGTGGGTCATAAACAAATAAAAAATGATGGAAAAATACGCTTAACTTCTATCATTACTATATTTTCCTTTTCCTTTTTTTTTCTGCATTTATAAACAATTTACTTACCCATCACCCACCCTAATCAACACTGTTTCACTTATACACACACTGTAAAATCCTTTTCATTAAAAATTAAACCTGATATTATTCATGTAAGTTTGGTAAACAAGTGAACAAATATAAGTTCAAATGAATTAGGTTTGATGTTAGTTCACCATAAAATGATACCAGTGGATGTTTGCAATTAAAACTAAATGATGAATAAACATTCCATTAAAAGTAATTTTCAAAAACAATAATCATATATGAGAAAATGTAGATGTTAACTGTTTACTTAACCATGGAACAAAATCTGGTTTAAACAGTTTGGTTGTGGGCCCGGGACAGAGCTGCGTGGGGAAGACTTCCTGAAATGCTGGTGGAAGACTTTGATTCAAAGCCCGGCTGGGCCGACCAGGTGGAGGAGGCGGGAGAGGATGACTAATGTGTCACCAGTGAGCTCTTCGAGGGGCTCCCTCCGGCCACCGCAGACGCCAGCCCAGAGCCTGAGCTACTGCCCAGAGCTCCACTGCCACCTCCCAAGGGGGTCATCACCAGCAACAGAAGGACAGTGACAGAGTACAGGACAATGATGGCAAGAAGTTCAGGACAGTCCGCACCTTCAGGATTAAGACCTGGAAGGCCTCAAAGGCGGTTGCAAGGAGGAGGAACCTGATAAAGTTTGGTAACTCAAGGCCCAGTGTGGCCACCACCACGTTAGTGATGACATCTCCATGACATTCATCACCAGCACAGAAGCCCTGAGCTGACAGGAGGAGGAGGGCCCAGTGAACCAGCTCAAGGGTAAGAAGATAGCATTGGCTGCTTCTGCACGGGAGACCACTGAGCCACGCCATGCCCCACAAGGACACCCTGGGCCCACACAGAAGGAGCTGGCCACGCAGCTGGGCCTGTCCACTGGAGAGAAAGAGGAGCTGTCAGGAGAGCTGGAACCTGTGCAGGTGGCTCATACAAGACAGGGAACTGTGTGTCAGCACACCTGTGGGGTGGGGCCCAACTGCAAAGTTGCTGACAATGCCACCATCCATGTCCCCAACCTGTCAGAGGATACACCGAGACCCACCTACAGGAACTCTTCTGGCCCTTCAGCTCCATCTCCTGCATCTACCTGGCTAAGGACAGACCACTGGCCAGTCCAAGGGTTTTGCCTTCACCAGCTTCCACCTCCGTGAGGATGCTGCATGCGCCACTGCTGGGGTGTCTGGCTTTGGCCTCTCTGTCTCATCCTCAATGTGGAGCGGGCCAAGCCATCTACCAACTAAGCCAGCTGCCACCACACTGCTTGGCCTTGACCCTTGGCCAAAGGAGGCAGCCTCTTCATACAGGACAAGTGGTGCCCCAGCCCGCTCAGCCAGGCTCAGCTGGAGGACCCTGAGCCTGGGGACAGATGGGGAGACAGAGAGACAAAGAGACAGAGAGAAGGGGAGAGAGAGAGAGCTTTTTTTTTCCCGGACTGGAGTTTTTTCTCTCTGCCAGGAGCTTTGGTGTTTTTTTCCTCTATTTTCTTTTCTGTAAATAAATCCTGTCTTACACTGATTTGTGGTCTGTGGATTCATTCTTCATATCACCGAGACCAAGAACCCACTGAAGATGAAATTCTGGTATCATTCTGATAGGGGCTTCAGCTCCAAGGACAATAAAAAGGCTCAAGATGCAGAAAAAAAATAATAATATATATATAGAGAGAGAGATAGATATATATATAGAGAGAAAGTATGGCTGTGATTGGGTGGCAGAGATAGATATGGATAGTTTTGTTGTGTTTCCTTTTATGAGTATTACCCTAAACTCATATTCATACATATAAATATAATAGCTGATATTTTTTCTAAAAAGATGATTTTTGAAGAAGCATTTTTATCCCAACATTTCTTAGATTCTCCAAGACCAACTAATGTACTTTACCTGGAGAGAAATCTAATCAGCAATGCTTCTCTGCTTCTTGTCTCCTCCTTTGAACATGATATTATTTTTTTCTGCCCAATATTCACAGACGTTTTGTCTATTACATTGCTCATATAATTTTTCTAGTATGTACTTTTCTATTTTTATAAAGAGTTCTCAGCTTACCTTGTTAATCCTTTTACCTCTGTTAGTATATTTTAATATTTCTCTATTACATTTTTCTCTAATAACTATATTTCTGAGAACAACATATATTTCTAAAATATATATTCCTCATTAATATATGACTTACATTATGCATTAATCAATATTTTTAATAAAGACACATATGTGTAGGAGAATAAAAGAAACTGATTTAAGGTGTCATTTAAATTTAAATTCTAAGTTTACTTCTTTTACTTATTATAAATAGTAATAATAAGCTACCAACATAGATGTTTAAATAATACATCTGGATATAAATAGAAATTAAAACTATGTTTATATGCCATATTTAGCTGTTAGTTTGGCAAAAATTCAGCAGTTTGCACAATCCTTTGTTGCTGAGGCTATGGAGAAGCAAGAACCCATTAATTTTTTATTGGGAAAACAAAATAGTCCAAAATTATGAAAGGGAATTTGGCAAATTACATATGCATCTGCTCTTTTATATTCACATTTTATTTTAAGAAATCTATGCTAAAATAAACTGGCAAAAAATCTAAAAATATATATGAGTAAGTATATTTTTGCAGTAGTATTTGTATTTTAAGCAGTACATTTTGGATAGAGCTTATTTTACATCGATGGATAAACTGTGATCCACTCCACAATGGAAACCTTGTAGCTATAAAAAGTAATAATACAGGGTGGCCATAAAGTTCCTGTGCCTCCTGGTTTTCTGCAATGGTAGTAGTCTAACTTCAGCTGGCACCTGCTCCAAATTGCAAACTACCTTGCTTCATAAAGGCAAAAGAAATATATTTTTTTCTTTGAAAGGCAATTAAGAACCAAATGGGTACCATTACCCAGTCACTGGTTTAGGATGAACTGTGTGTAATAAGTGCTGCTGCCCCTTCCTCTCACTGAGGAACAGATATTGTTTATCTTGAGAAAAGTATACAATGTATTTCTTGGCTACCAAAAAGGACAAGGTTTCTTTTTCTAGTTTTGCAATTTCTTCAGTGATTGCCTGTGACACGCATTGTATTTTGTTTTAATGTTTACTTAATAATCACATTTTCCTACTCAATGGATTATTTCTATAAACAAATTCCTATCACTACTCAGACAATGACTTTCCTGACAGATTGCTCCTATAGACCATTTCTCCCTGTACTGGAGTCACTTTTTCTGTACCTAACAACCATTTCCATGGTAGCACTGGCTGTTCCTTTCATTAGCTCTCCCCGATCTGCTGACCACTTCTCTATGTCTAATCTAAAGAACCCTGTGCAAATTGTGGTTGACTCTCAGAGAATGGCTGTTGTACACATTTTCAGGCAACTTTCTCAGACGTCGCTGGTTTTTGTCACTTTTATGTAGTCAAACTTCTTTAAAGAAATTTGAATCTCATCCTTAGGACAGGTGTCTTCCTTTTTAATGCTTTCTCTTAGTCTACAGATAGTATGTTCATTTTTGTATTTGTGAAGTACTGATCTCTTGATGTACTTTTTATAATCTCTTTTAGTAACCAACTGCCTTTGTTTTGTTTAAATTATAAATTTGTTTGTTTGTTTGTTTTTCTCCTGACTAGATATGATTGATATAGAATTGACACTGGGACAGACCCCAGGAGATAATCCCTCTAAAATGGGATTGGATTGTGGAACAGTATAGTAGTCCTAAACTCCTTGCATATGATCACAGAGAAGCTAAGGATCCCTAGTGAGTTTTGGCTTCTATTTTTAAAGGTATCATAGGCAACTGGTTGTGATAAAATTTCAGCTGGAACAAGTGGTTTGGGAGCCTAAGGGCCACTGACTTTGACTCTTACAGAAATAACGATACTGACTACCTGGCTGTGCCATTATATTATATGGATTCCTCTAAATCACTAAAAGAAAATAAAAAGCTTGAGCCTCTTACTCTCAGTTTACATAACAGTCTGAAAACTAAGCTAAACGTTTACATAGAAGCCATACAATTATCTGTTATTTTTTTTTAATCTAGAGAATCAATATTGGTAAAAATAAAACATAAAACTTAATTGTGTGCAACAAAGTACAATATCAGCTGAATTTGCAGCCTCAGCAAGTATCTCATGTGACGAATGGGTTGTGGACTGGGGAAGAGGGAGACCCTTAAACTTGAAGTGGAATCTTTGGGTTCAGATAAAATTGGAGATTTTGGGCCCCTGGATTACTCTGCACCATTCTCACTAGTGGAAGTACTATGCCTTCTTGTTCTTTACACACTTCCCTTTCTGCTTCCTGTGCGTGAAAACCCTGTGATCAATTGTTTTTCTGCAGCAGATACAAGGGGATGCTTATTCTCAAGTCACATTGTAATCGCCTTCTATCAACATTAGACTCATATTTACCTCCTCCCCCTAACAAGATAGTTTAACAGAAGAAATGTCATATCTTAGTTAGAATGGTTTTTTATCCTACCTTCTTCCCCTGCTACCCTTATTTACCCTTCACCTTTGGGCCCTGTATCCTTATAAAAGGTTAGAGGCAGTTAAA
>CAUYPK010025523.1:0-33061 GCA_963574355.1 Loris lydekkerianus | reverse complement strand
CGCCGCCCCCATTTGCCCGAGGGGGGGGTTAAAACCCCCCCCCGGGCCAAAAACTGCAAAAAAAAAAAAAAAAAAAAAAAAAAGACTCCGTGGCCGAGCGCTGGGCGGCTGGCGGGGACCGAGCAGGCAGGCGCAGTGCGCGCTTCCCGCCGCCCACCAGGCCGCGCGGCCTGCGCTGCGCCCGCGCCCTCTCCCTCTCCCTCGCCCTCGGCCGGGGGCTCGGCCTTACCCCGGGCCTAGGAGCAGGCGGAGGGGAGGCGGAGGCGCGTGGGGGCGCACTGCCGGAGCGTGGCGGGTCTGGGCGGCCAAGAGGGAGTGCACGAGGCCTGCCGGAGAGGGCGGCTTCGCACGCCCCACGCGGCGCCCCCTCCCAGGACCCGCGGCCCGGTCCCCCACACCCTCGCGCACTTGGCCAGGCGCACGGAGCCTTAGCCACTTCCACTCCCTTGGCAATAGGCCGCCGCCAGCTCCCCACCCTGCTCCGGCCTTCACGCGGGTCGCTGATCCGGCGACCCAGGCTTCAGGGCGTCGGGCGTCGGGCGAGCGGGCGTAGGAGAGCCTCGGGCCCGCGGCAACCGAGTTTTCAGGGGTGCACGTCCGCTCGGCTGATCCCAGGGCAAGGTGCCCTCCATCTGCCCGCCTGGGGACCGCCGAGGCCAGTGGGCTGGAGGGTCCCAGACCGGAGCCGGCCGGGTTAAGTCTCGGCGCGACCCCGCCTCTCCCTCCGTCCCCACCCGCGCCCCGCGCCCCGCGCCCGAGCCCGCCCTGCGGAGCTAAGCCGGCTCCCCCGGACCAGGATGGGTGCGGAAAAGCGGCCCGGGCCTGCAGGGCCTCGCCCCCACTCTCGCCGAGACCCGGCCCGTCCTCACCCGACCCGGCTGCGTCTGGGGCAGAGGCGCAGGGGCCTGAGGGGCCACCACGGGCTCCGAGAGCGGAGGCGCAGAGAAAGCCGCGGGGAAAGACAAGGACAAGGCGAAATAGCAGCGACGGCGGCGCGCTTCGCCCGCCCGCGGCCGCGCCGGACTCGCCACTTCCCGGCCGGCCAGAGAAGCGCGGGCCGGGCCCCTTCCCGGCCGCGACGCCCCCACCACGCCCGCGACCCCAGCCAGAAACGCTTTTTCTTTTTCTTCCCCCTCCCCCCTTTCCCCTTTCTCCCTAGAGGCAGCTTCGGTCCTCTAAATGCATTTCAAAAAAAGGAAATCTCTGGGGTTCTCTTTTTCCCACCCGTCTCGGCTCCTCCTAACATTGGTGTTGGGCGAACAAGCGCCAAACTCACACAAGTTTCCCCGAAAATGAACAGCTTTAACTGCCGTGAGTGAAAATGTCGGGGAAAAAGTGGAGGTCGGTGTCTCCCTAAATGCAAAACATCAGAGAGGAATCTGAAAAGAGCTTTACTTTCCCTGCGAAATCTCCATTGTTGCTTGGCAAACAATGGGAGCCCGGGCGATTGTGGGGCTGCAGGAATGAATAGGCGACCCGCGGGATGTGGCGGGTCAGTGCTTGGGGTCCCGGGCCTAAAGCCCCTTTCTCAGCTGGCCACAATAAACCAGCGCAAGGTTTAGTCTTTACTGGGTCACCGGTCATCTTCTATTATTCAAAACTTCACAACAAAAAACACTTATTAATCAGCGCTGACCAGAGGCCCCTTTTGAAACAAGAGACGAGGGGAGAGGGAGAGGGAGAGAGGGAGAGGGGTGAAAAGAAGATTGAGAAGCCCCGGACAGATCTTTCTTAAGCCAGAGCAACCATGGGGTACTTTCCTCCAGTGGCCCAAGTTTATTTGACACTACAAAGTTTCTAATCAGGCCACGGAGAGCGGGATTCCTCCTCCTTGGCTTTATTACTGGTCTCTTCCTCTGAAGATGTTGGAGACTTTGTTGCGAGGAAGGATGGCTTTAGGTCAAATTGCTAAGGCCTGATCTTAAAGATCTAATGACTCTTGGAAGAGAAGCCTGTGTCCTAGCTGGGCCTCACCCTGGAGATGGAGCAAGAAAGACTGTCCAGCTCTGCTCTGGGCACCCTGCTGATGGATGAGGTGTCAGGCCAGTCGTCATGTGAGGACTGGTTTCCAAATGGTATGAGCAGTAGTGAAATGTGATACTTACTGATGATACTGAAATGCAATCTGTGGATTTTCTACTTGATGATATTTCAGGCTGATGTCTGGAGAGACTAACCTTGCTTGCTAGAGCGAAGAAGTTCTGAGCTGATGACTTAGACAAGGATTGAAGGGAAGGAATGGGATGGATTAGTTTTAGAGAAGAGAATAGTTCAAAATGTTCCAGACCACTAAAGTCAGGGGGTTCTTTGCTCAACTTTGATAATTTTTATTAAGCTTATTTGATGTTTGTAATCTAATTGTGTGCCTTTTATTTATCTGGTTACATGATAATTATGAGCACATGCTCAGACATATATGGACCCTCCTATGCATCAAAGCAAAGAGCTACACATGTCAGCTTTATGGATGAGTTTAATCCATTTAGAACCCAGCTAGATATTTTTGATGACAAAATTTTGTCACTTTTTGATTTGGGATTGGGAGCCAATATTTCTTGATTATTCTGTCTGTTTCACATTACTCAGGCCGTAATTTAGCCAAGTGAGCACAGCTCTTTTGTGATGGCTGATGTTTACAAGTGAACGGAGGCAGCAGATATTGAATCTTGGTTGTCAAAAGACATAAAACAATTATTTTCTTAAAGAAATAGAAGTGAATGTCAAAGCAGTGTTCTTTTAAGTTTAAAATTTCGTTTGTGGGCACTTTTGGATCCTTGAGTAACATAACTAACCATTTCACTGGTTATGATTCAAAGAAGCCTTTAAACTCAGAAAATGTATGGATGGGGGATTCTGAGTTGAACAAATTAAGCTGTAGAACTAGATGGCTTGGTAATGAAAGCAAGAATGCAGAATTACTTGGTAGTAAACTACACTGGTATTTACCAGAGCTTATGTAGTAAATGAAAAAGTGGGTTGCATGATTTGGTCTCAGGAAATGTGTTTTACTTAGATGCCTACTATTTGAGATTGGCTTTTTTATGTAGAAATATTGTGTTGCTCAGATTTTGCAGAGCTCAACGGTTCTTGCAATGGAGTAATCAAATGTTATCTGAATTATTTAAAGCCTGGGATTAAAGGCCTTGGAGTTGAATGCTGACAAACTCTCACATGTAGGCAGGGTGAAGTTCAGTATTCTTTCTTTCTATATATACTTTGAGAATAATTCGACCTAGTGTGGTGAATTATTTTTAAAACCTATGCATAGAAACAATGAATAATTATTTTACAAATTGTTCCTCAAAATGAGCAAATAAGAGTGTTCAGAAAATGAGTAGATATCTGTTTAGTACATAACAGTGTGTCACCTAAAATACATTGGTTTTAAAGACTGTTCTTTAAAAAATATGTTTGCTATGAATATCTCCACTGTTTCAAAAAAGTATTTTGGAAGTGGATACATAGAATATAGTCATTCAACAAATTCATTTGTAGGACATGACTATTTTGCGTTGGGCTTTTTCTTTTGGTATTTCAGTTGACTTCCTAATTTGCTTAAAGGGGGCGATATTCCACTTGTGTGTATATTTTTAGTTATAAACTAAAGGTATGTTCTAAATGGGACTAATCTACAGATTATCTTCTGATTGAGTTCTATTGAATAAGCCAATGGGAGAGGAAAATCTTTAATCATAATACATTGAATGTATAAATATATCATAACACAGCACATCATTTTAGCATAGTTTTAGACTCCAAATATTTTCCTCACTTCCTTTCTCTCTTCCTTTCTTCCCCTCCCTCCTCTTTTCCTTCCCTCCTTCTTTCTTTCCTTTCTCCTTTCCTTCCTTCTCTTCTTCCCTCCCTCCCTGCCTTCTTTCTTCATTTTTTTTTTTTGGGGGGGGGAGCTAAAAAATTAAGTAAATAGCACTGTAATGACATTCCTTTAAATATTCCAGGGACTTTATGTGGACGTTATTAAATAGAATAACTTTCACATTTGTCAAGAGAGAAAAGTATAAAACACAGACATTATATTCAGCAAAGGTTTAAAATAAAGAAATGTTAATTGTTGCTATAACTTAAACCATGGAAGGAGTATTGATTAAATTTGGTAGATCTTTATGAAAGCACTGCTACTTCCAAGTGGATTTACTCTGAGACAATACATACATACTGTTGCATTTTTAAATAAGAAAATACATCTGTAACAAAAACCTAAAAATTACAGGATAGATTTAGCACATCATAAAAATTATTTCATAGGTAACTAAGTCACCTGTAGTCTGGAAAATATACATATTTTTGCCTTAAAAAGACCACCAGGTCAGGTTTTTTCTTTAAAAATGGGACACATTTAAATAAATCTCTAACTACACAAGGAAACAAAGATCTTGATAGAACTTGTGTATCTTTACCCAAATGAAGATTAGATGGTAAAGTGAATGATTATAAAATGAAAAGTAAATATAGTCTAGAAACCTATTTCAATTTTTACATTTATTTTTCTTCTTGGAAGGTGCATATAATTCAGACCCTTTTTTCCATCTTGACAGAATTTGTCAAATTCAGTTCAAATTTTTATCAACATCATCTGACAAAACACAGTATCCATAGGTTATCTTGACACATACATGTAAACTCTGCTGAACGTTGCCTTCATACACACTACTTTCTCTTTTATCTAAAAATAAACCAGTGTTGTTTTTCATGGTATAGAAAAAGTAAAAAGAAACTGATAGAAATTTGACTTGCCTCTTGTGACCTGCCCTGTTGCCAGAGAATTCTGGTTAGTTGTACAGATCTAAGACGTCTGTGGAACAACTCAACCTGGTGCTTATTTATTTATAAACTTCCAGCTCACTAGAGATTCTAAGTTATATTTAGAAAAGTAGAACCTCACATGATATGTTTATTTGATTCTTTGATTTAAATACTTCATGAGTACACGAAAAGTAATTTTAATAGAAAATTTTCATTAGGTTTACATACATTGCATTCAAATACCCCTAATATATTTTTGTGTATACCATAATAGACTATCTCACTTTTGAAGAACAAAAGAAAATCAGGCTTCTGAATGAAACTTATTCTTCAAAATTACTTCCACAGTTCTTCTTAGTTTGATATTTCCTTTAACTAATTGCATTTTGGTACACATGTTGTGTAATCCATTTGGGCTTAGAAGTCAATGTTTTACCCCAAAACTATATGCTTATATAACCATTTCTGATAAAGTAGAGTGTTCTACAAAATTTCACAGGATACGTACACAGACAACACACACACACACACACACACACCCCTATATGCTACTTAAATTTCAATGATTTGTAGGTGTTTGCTAAAGCTTAAAAGGAAATATCCAGCACTTTCTTTCATCATGGTAGGGTTTTTTGTTTGTTTGTTTTGTTTTAATAAAAGCTGTTTTAGAAACACCTTTAAGATATATACAATGAAATACTTGTGTATTGTATTGGATTTTTTACCATAGTAATTAATGAATGATTGAGTCTTTAAGGCTAACGTAAGCTTCTCTTTCGATTAAGGAGGCTGTTTTTAGATACAGTAAGAGACTAGCTTGCCTTGAGGTCATGGCAAATTGTTGAGGTATTTTTGTTTATTTTAGTTCTTGTGTTATATGGATTAAAATGTAGCAGAATGTCCTTGAACTTTTCTAGTGCCCTTTATGTATTGTGTTGCTTTGTGGGGGGAATACTAATGAGAGGGGATATTTGAGAGGAGGGGCACTTAGTCATAGAGTATACCGATCAAGTAAAGTTTGGGTGGTAATTGCTAATGGTATGAAAGCAGTGTCCTTGTGTCAGGAAAGGACTAATTTCCCAAACTTTCCTTTCTCTTTCTCCTGCCTTTCCATTCAGAGTACCTAAGAGATCCCATGAAAATTAAGTTCTGGTAAAAACCATTTTTTCTGGACCTGACGAAAAAGGTATCTAGAGGCAGGAGAATGACTCAGGTCTCACATGAAGCCTGCTACTTTAGAGCTCATACTAGTCTGCAGCAAAATCATGTTGTGTTTTATGGATGTGCACAATGTTTTATTTCCTAGTAGTTACATGTATATTGCAGATGTACGGAGACCATATTTAAAATTAAAGCCCTAAAAACAGGAACATTCCCTTGAACGTATTTTGTAAGAAAAAAGCACAAGAGGGGAAAAGGTCTTAGCTATGGGGAAAGAAAAAAAAAAAATACTTAGCCATGAAGATATATAATTATATTGCATTGCAACTAGCTTTAATCAAACTCCAGTTTTCTGATGACCACACAGTTAACTGAGGTTTATGAATGTCTCACGAGTTTTTTCTATATACTCCAGCTTTTTATGAAAAACAGCTTTTGTAAGATCAGCCAGCCAAGACCCTACTCTATCTCAACTGCTTTTTTATCCCAAGGTAGTTCAATGATTCTATGAGACCTAGAAATAAACAGGTTTGTTTGTATATGTATAACCACCACAGGGCGAGCCTTTCTGGGGCTATATGGGAAAAATTGAGATCGACATAGTGGGTCTTGATCAGAAAGGCTGCTAAGCTTGACAAAACGGGTTCTCTGGGGCTGTGTGAAGGCTCTTGCCGTCAGAAGCAGAGCCACAGTTTCTCCTAAGGGGTAGGGTCATCCCCATTTCATAATGTGGTGCACACCTGGGTCTGTTGGCACCGTGGTCATGCTCGCCTTCCCCTCCCTGTGCCTTCCTGTCTTTTCCTTCTCTTCCTTCTCCTATTCTTCCGCCTCTGAATCAGTTCCAGGGGCGGATGTATGCTTTGCTGCCAGTTCGCTCACTTTATTATTCTCTAAAATCAATCAGGTAAGGATCTTTATTCAACTTTATTCTTTTTCTTTATTTGAATGTTCTACTCTTAAAAGAAGCAAAACGTCTTACCCTTAGCATGTTGCTGAGGACGGGCCTCACATTGTGGAGTCTGGAGGCCAGGCCAGAGTTATAGAGAAGGCCTAGTTACAGGTGTGATCTTCTTCCAGAGTGAGCTGAGAGTGGCTTAAAGTTGATTGATCTGAGCCATATCTCTGGGCCTGCCTAAGCATAGCAATCTCAAAGCTTCAAAAGAATTTTTCTGGTTTTAGGAGTTCTGGATTTGATAGAGATTGAGGCTTCTCTTCCTGGATTATTCTGTTTCAGTCCTGTCCTCATTCCTTTCTGGTGTGTGTTAGGGGATGGGGGAGCGAGAGAGAGAGAGAAAACACACATGATGATAAGGGAATAACCTTCATTTAGAGTTGAAACACAGACATAACTCTAAAAATGGTTCTCACGGACTTTTTAGAGCATTAAAACAAGCCAGGGTAAATTATCACGCAGTTCTACAGTGCCTCTAGTTTGGAAATGTACTTCTACAGATGGACCAAGGGATTAAGAGGACCTAAATAATCTGAATTGCCTGGGAAACAGTAGGTTTGTTGGGTTGTAAGGAAGCTGCCTGGTGTGTCCCCTGCTCTTTAAATGAGACCAAGTTAAGGTGGGAGGAAAAAACGAACTGACATTTGCTTGAGTAAGCTCTACAATGCTCATCAAATGCGCCACACGGCTCTTTCACAGACACATTATTCTATATATGCTCACCAACCAGAGCCCTTCAAGGTAAGGATTAATTTTTCTTCATTTTAGAGATGAGAAAGAATACTGAAGCTTTGGAGTGTTATATAATCTGGCCAGGGTCACACAGCTAACAAATTTTGGACTCCAAGCTAGAATTCAAATAAGTTTGCCTTCAGAATCTATATTTTTTTCTTCAACCAAAAATATCTAGCATGATTTATTTTCCTGATAATCGCTCATGGCAGAATAAGTATTTAATCACCATGTATCTTCCCAGACTCATCTTTCTCCATAGTCTTCGCCCTGCAGTTATTTTATACTTCTGTCACTGGGCAGAAACCCTCTGCTTTTTCAACACTTCTGCCTGAAAGCTCTCTCTTTCCTTTGGCACAAACTGTTCAGGGTACCCATAATGCCTTCACTAGGATGCTGACATTGGTTGCCTTTTATTCATGGTGGTGTATGAACTCATGAACTTGAGGCCAAATCTATTTATATACACATAGTATATATATGTATATATGGTGTATATATATATATATATAGTATATGTATATACATTGGAATTTTATGTTGCATTGAACTGTGAAATGGGGAAACCGGGCAAACTCAGTGGCAATTTTTCTTTTAAAAAATTTAATTTTGGAATGTGACGATTCTTTTTTCTTCTTTTTCTAGTTCTTTAATATTTAAGAGAGCTTTTTTTCACTATCTTACTTTACTTTCTCACATACAATCTAGCCAGTTAAAATCACAAGTCTGACCCTTGGAGGAGGGTTCCTTACTCAGGTTAAGTATCATTTAGAAGCAAAATTAACTCTTTCAATGTTGCATTTATGGAATGTTTGATACTTAATGCTTAATTCTGAATGAAAGGAAAAAAAGAATATGTTAGTAGCATCATGGAGTTTCCTAGATGTGAGTATATATTTAATATATTGATGATAATTCTCCACTTTTTGGTTTTCCTGTCACAATTCTTATTTTAAGGGGTACTGTGAAAATTTATTAATATTGGCAGAATACCCTGGAAATTATAAATACTATGAAGTACAGAAATGAAAGTATAAATGATAGTTTAGAAAATATTTAAATTCAAATTGCATTTAGTTTTTAGTTCTGAACATTAAAGGAATTTTTTTTTTTACTTTCTTATAATTTCTTCTTGAAATTAATTTATTTTAAGATTCTTACATTAAAATCTTTAAATGACTATTATTCAGATATACACTGAATAATAGTATATATAGTAATATAGTAATAATAATGAGTATTATTCAGATAAACACTGAATTCTACTGGTTTCACCTCTGAGGCTTAAAATGTATTTCTGGAAAAGTGAAGACCTTAATGTAAGTAACCTAAGAATTCCTTTCATTATGCTAAAAACTCAGAGGGAAGACAGGGTTAAAAAGCAGTAGTAATTTAAAAGTGCAGCATGTTGGTGATGAAAATATGGAACATAAAATATTAAAATTTAACATAGTGGTTTTTGGATAGGAATTAAAAATTGGCAAGCAGACTATTTACTTCAAAGGTATAAATAACCTTGGAAGCTATTCTTTGGGGTTAAGTTACTGTTTACGTCACTGTCCAAATCAAGAATTAAGGGTTACTATGGGCAACAAAGAAAAGGAAAAAATGAAAGCACATACTCATTTTAATTCTTTCAAAACACTATTGTAATATTAGTGACCAAAATATTGGGCCAGTAATCTAAGATTTATTAGGAGCCAGTTCTCAGGTGATCCAGGAAGCCTTTTTAACTTAGTTTCTTCATCCCTAAAACAGAGATAAAATTGCTTACTTACAAAAGAGATGGTGAATAATAATTAATTAATAGGTTTGAGCATTGCTGTTACATTCCCCTTTCTTAATTCAAGGATACGAACTCAGACATGCTTAAGGTATAGAATTTTCCTGTTAGTAGATATTGCAATATCTCAATATTTGGGTTCTTCAGTGTACCTAGCAGATTCATAAATAAGTCACAGATGAGTTTCTTGGAGAGCTTGACACTGGTTTAAACTAGTCAGATGAACATGAAGCTTTTGGTAGAAAACACTGAATTCTACTGGTTTCACCTCTGAGGCTTAAAATGTATGTATATACATGTGTGTGTGTATGTCTGCATGCTTACACATAGGGTTTCTTTTGCCTTTTAGGTAGAAATGTAGACAAATATGTTTTGGAAGATTAACCTTCTAATCACAATGAATCCAAATTAGTGCTTTCCTCTGGTTTCTAGTATATATGCTGTGTCTGAAGGCATGGTAACACCTGTCTGAACATTAGTAAGCGTGAGCTGCTTGTTGTAATTTTAAGGAGTTCTTTCAGGTTTGTGGGAGTTATCAGTATAGTATCATCAGTGTATGGATGTAAGTTAGAGCATGTGATAGCCTTATCGGCCTCACATGTATGTATTATTGTGGAACAGGCACTGGATGAGGTGCCTGTAGCCCCTATCACTAAGCCTGGTTTCACCACTAACAACGGAATGAGGCTATTTCCTTACCTGTAAGTGAAGTGTGCTAAAGGTTAACACCATCCACCCCCTAGTACTGCAACCCACACCTCTAAATTCTTAGTCTGCTGCCCTCTGTACCATTTTATATTACAGTAGGCCAGGGACCAACTGTAGGTAAACAACATGGCAGGGAGCATTGCCTGCAGGAAGCTGTGCACATATTCAATAAATACATGTTGCTCAAAATGCTTGATGATTAATTAGCCATCTAGAGAAAGCCTATGATCAATGTTGATGACTGAACCTTAATTGCAACATAGTTAAGATTTATTGAGTGCTTTTAATGTGCCAGGCATTCTATCTGCAGTTTGCATATGATATCTCATTTAACCAATCATCTAGGAAACACGTCTAAATGTTCCTGGAGAGTTTTGACATTATGGTATTATTGGCCATTCTATTCAGGAAAACTCTTTTCTACTGAGCTTGTTTGGAGCCTCCCTTGTGATGTCATTTAAAGAAATTGAATAAACGCAAATAAATTTTCAGTGGAAGAAAACAGGGCTAAATATCCATGGAACTCTCAGACTTGGGCACAGCAAATTACATTTTAAAAAGCAGTATCCAAGAACATGTTCATGGGAGAACCTTCTTCCTGATCATCCATGGTTCCTTCCCTTCTCTGAGTATATAAATAGACTTGAAATAGTTTTTCCTTTTTATTTCTTTTTTTTTTTTCTTTTTAAAATTCTATCCTGCAAATATCTCAAGATCTGTCTTCTCCTCTCTGTCCCTAGCAGTTAGCTGGTAATAGCTTCCTGGATGGTTCCCTTTTCACCCTTTTCTAATGTATTCTCTTTTGTTGCTGCCAGAGTTTTCCAACACTGAAAATGATCATGTTTAAAATTCTTCAGCAGCTCCCTTTGACATCCTCCATGGTGTAAGACCTCTTTGCCACTGTACACAGGGAACCGCCCCATTCCCAAGCATTTTGATACATGCTTTTTTTTTTTTTTAACAAGTATTAATATATTTTATGTATGTCTTTTTGATTGGCTTGTGGAGTTTCCATAATAAAACATCTTTAACTCATATAAATGATAACACATTGTTAAGGATTTTTGAAGGAATAAAGAATGAGGGAGCCCAAGCTATTTTCTGGTTTCAGAAAAAGAGACCTAAAGCCTCCTTTTGTTTTCTGTGATGGCCATCTTGACCAAGAACAAAAGCTGTAGAGAATTTTGATTTTTAAGCTTCCATTTCTTCTTGCTCAAGAATATTTCTGTTTGAAGTGTAATCAGGTTTATATTGTTAAATCAGTTTTTTAGCTTTCTTTTACCCAGAATTCTATCATCTCATGCCTTTGTTAATTTTATTTATTTATTTATTTATTTATTTTATTTTTTATTAAATCATAGCTGTGTACATTAATGTGATCATGGGGCACCATACACTAGTTTCATAGACTGACACATTTTCATCACTCTGGTTAACATAGTCTTCCTGGCATTTTCTTAGTTATTGTGCTAAGACATCTACATTCCACATTTACTAAGTTTCACATATACCCTTGTAAGACGCACCGCAGGTTAATTTGTAATACAGTGTGTAATCTCAATACAGCTGCTGCTATATTGAGAGTGGGTTATAGCTAAACAGGTTGATAAAAACAGATTTAGAATCTCAAATCAGAGAGAGTCAGAAAAATCTGGCTTCTAAGGATGATTCTATTACCTATTAGTTGTGTGAGCTTGAGTGAATCTTAGCCAGTCTAACCATAATTTTCCTGTCTATATAGTGGAGATAATTCCCAGGTTATAGAGCTGTTTTAAGCATTGGGTGTTATGACATGTGAAGCACCTAGGGTAATACCTAGCATAAAATTCTCTCATAATGGTGGCTATAACAATAATTATTATTATTCTTTTTAGCACTTAATGCTCTGCAGCAATGGGGAGAATGACAATTCATTATAATTGTCTTTGTAATTCATTCTTTTATTTGATTTTTATAAAAAACACAACCCTATAATTTTTATCCACAAAATGGGCTTGGGCCATTGCCTTGGAATTTCTGAGAGGCAACTTATTTAGGTAATAGTTGGGCAGCTTCCTCTGGATCACTTCTCTAAGGTACGAACCTTCTTTCTGATAGTAGGAAGTAAAAACTCTTAGGACCAAGATTACCCTGAAAGTCACAGCTCCATTCCTATTCCAAAAAGAGCACGTTTCCTCCTACATCTAAGTTGGTAGAAGAAGGCTGCAGGAAGTAAAGTAGAAAAAAACATTCTTAGAATGACCTGAGTGTGGTTAAAGGGAGAAGAGGCAGGGAGAGAACCTCCTGGAAGATTCCGCAGAAGCTTCTCAGATCTGCAAAACAAGGGAACAAGGGCTTAACTTGAAAGAGTCAGAAGCCATCCTTGATTCCTATTTTCTCTCTCATCCTCTATTCATTCTTATCACTGATAGCGTCAAAATATTTCCTAAACCTGATATCCTTTTTCCATTTTACTACTATCACATTGGACTGAACCACCATTGTTTTCTCTGTTGATCTGCAATCGTCTTTAAGCTGTTCCCCTGGGTTCTAGTTTTGACTCTCCTGCTACCCATCCATAGTCCACCCCCTACAGAGCTATTAACATGTAAATAGAATCACATCACTCCACTGGTTAAAAACACATAAAGCTTTCTGTCATGCTCCCAATAAAGTCTAAAGTCCTTGTAATGACACGTAAACCCTTATGGGATCTGCCCAGCACACACCCTGCCCGTCCCTTTCCTTCCTTTCCTTCCCCACGCGTCCTCTCCGGTCACTCTGCTTCTCACTCATGAATTTTGTGTTTTAGGAAACTATTGGAGTTTGTCTCTTGGTTTTTAATACATTTAGGGCTAATGCATGGTCTAGCTCTTGTAAGACTATAATAATATGAAATGTTAAGAAGGTCACCAACCTTACTTCTGGCTCAGCCTTCTTTTTCTGCTATTGTTTTCTTGTTCTCTTATTTTTCTTAATTAAAAACTAAAATATAATCTTTAATGTCTTCCTTATTGAAAAATCAATGTATGGCAAGAAAGTCAGAAAATACAGGCAATCCAAAGGTAGAACAATGTTCTTATCACACGTTCCCCCATGCTTCAGCTATTGTAAAGTTAAAAGTTTGGGTTTCTGCTTCGCTCCTGCCTCATCTACTACCTCTTTCTTTACTGGGTTCCCTTCTATTCATTGTTTGCGTCTCGGTCAAATGTTAGGGGGTCTTTCTCAGATATCTTTGAACCCTCTGCTCTCACTGACTTCTAGCTGTTCTTGTTGGAGAGCAGGGACAATGTCTTTCTTATTTTTGATTGTATCCATGGGTTTAGCATAGTGTCTGGCCCGTAGAAAGCTCTTGATGAGTATTAATGAATGAGTGAATAAATGAATGGATAAGGTGCTCTTTCTGTGGAAGGGTTTTTGAAAACACCTGCCCAAGGTTTATATTCTGCAACAAATATATTATGAGAGGTGGACAGGCAGTAGGTGTGAATACAAAACCCTTTGAACAGATGCACTCTATGGGGTAATGTTGTGGAAATCCTTTCTCTGGGAGTACACCCAGTGGGACTCAACATTGCCAAAGTCCTGCTTTCAGTAGGGAATTTCTTCAGTCATCTTCCCCTTAGTGGTACTCCTGGGCACTGTTGAATCTAAGTGCTTGAACATGGTGAAATCAAATAGAAAGTTGGAGAACCAGAATGTGACCTTTGTCATCATTCTAATTTTATTGACTCACAGTATTCATTTTATTGATTATAAAATCAATGGTGTTCTCTCTGAGTCCATAGCTGGGCGGCAAGCACTGTAAGCTTGCCACAGATTTGTAGCTATCTTTTCAAGCTTAGTCTCTTAGTGGAGATTTGGCTCAAAAGTATAATCTGTTTTCTGAATTAATGAAATAGCTTTCATTTGGCTCTGCCATCTTTTTGGAGCAGATAAATCTTTGCTGTAGGCAGATGTGATGGCCACCCCACTATTTACAGAGACAAGCAATGTGACAAGATGGGAAATATCTGTCCAGAAAACAGTTCATTCTAGATTTCTTGGTCTTTTATAAAATGGTTCTACTTATCTCTTCATATGCAGATGGTTTTTATATAAAGGAGTAAGAAAGAAGATCAAATTTCAATCAATGCCTAATAATATATAAGGCATTGGAGTTAGAGGCCTAATAATATATAAGGCATTGGAGTTAGAGGCCAGAATGATAAAAAAAAATTTCATTTTGTTGTCAGCTAGATTTTCTATGGCTGGATATTGGGTGTGCCTATCTAAGAAGCAGAAATTTGCTTTCCTTTTCTTTACTGAAAGTATCTATCATTTACTGACACCCTACTGTGTATCATATAATCTTCTTGAACTTTAGAAACAACTCAGCAGTTTTTTACTTTATGGAGAAGTAAATGACGGCACAGAAATGGTAAATGACAAAGACTGCCAACCTGGTGTTCCACTGGGGTTTTCTTGACTCCAAACTCCCTTCCTCTTCTGTGAGAATGATCTAGAAAGAATGGTCAAAATGTCAATGTAGGAAGCAGAGAATTTTTCCCCCCCAACATGCAAATTTACATTATAAATGCATGAGTGAGGCTATTGTGAAAATAGAAAGTTCTCTTGGACATGAGAACAGATGTCGTGGGGAAAGTATAACATGGTATAAAATTGTAACAAGCTCAGTGATTCTTAGAGCTAAAAAAAATTTGTAAGAATAATAAAAAAGTTGAAAGAAGTGAAGGTGTGCTACAGGTCCTGTGAGTCTTGTGGTTGTCTAAGAAAGCAGGGGAAAACAGAAGGAAAAAGAATATTTTAGAGACCAGATTCCAAAAGCAAACTTGTGACCAGATGCTAACAGAGCAGTCAAAGGAACAAGGAAACGAGACAGAAAGAAAACAAAGTGTACACGATGATTGGAGCCCACGTCAGAGAACATATGCCAGTTAAGATACTTAAGGAGATATGAGGGTGATACTTACAAAGTGGTTATAAATTCTGCTCCATAAGGAATTTTTTTTCTTCAAATGTCTTATCAAGAAGGAGCCATGGTAATAAATGCCAAAGTTTGATCTAGGATTGGTTAGCAAAAGTCAGGTGCTAGACAAATGTCAGTGCCCCATTGACAAGTTTTCCAACCTCTTGGCAGGGACAACAACATTCTGTCTCCGAAAGGTTTGCTGAGCAAATGGCAGACTCCAAGGTAAATTGGCTATAATGACTGCCTTGTTCTCAAAAAGATCACATTGAGAAGGGACATGGGGGAGAGAGAAAGAGACATTTTTGTAAGCAGATAAATTACAGATGGCATAGTGAATTATATAATACCCATATATACATAGAAGGTACTTTGGAAACAGAAATGCAGGGATTAACTTTGCCTAGAATCACATCAATATTATATATTAAGTCATACGCATTTGAGTATCATGAGCAAATTGCTATATATAATTAGCACAGTTACATAAGAATCAGTTCTTTCCGGTAACTTTAAGGAACACTTCGTTTGAGAGACCTTGAATGATGAACTTTTCTCCAGGAAGAGAATAGTAAAATTCTAATAACGACTAGGAACAAAAGGAAGGATTTTGTATCCTTGTTCCTTCACAGAAGGGTTCTAGGGATAGCACCATAATCTGCTCAGTTAGGAAGAGGCACTTAAACTGTACACGCGACCATATCCTTTTCTTTCAATTACGATTAAAATGACCCAGCATAAGCAGTTGCCCAGCTCCTGTGACACTTAAGTTTATAATAATTGACCTTTTTGTTGTAGAGTGTGTTTTGTTGTAAGTATCCATGTCTATAGATGAAGCATGGAAGCAACTGTCAGAGCTCTAACTTTCGTGGTAATTGTTGGAGAGAATTCTGTATATCTCTGGTAAATGAGAGGGTCAGATGTGCCGTGTGTGAATGTGTCTGAATAGGGGTGGTGGTGTAGGAGATGGACACAGGAGACTGAGAAGAGGCTGTGACTCCTTCTACCAGCCTTTGGGTTCTTGTGCCACTTTCTGGTCATGTCCCTATAGGAAGACTGCTGTGCTCTGATTCTGTACCCAGAATCACCTCTTATCAACAGAAGATTAATTGTATATGAACATATGATGGGTCCTATCTACAAGTGTGTGTGTGTGTGTGTTTGTTTAATACAAAGAGATTACAATTCAAATTATTTATACATTATAAAGAGAATTTAATGAGGCTTCCAGAGACCAGTTTTTAGGATTCAAATTATTTTCTGTGATCTAAGAATAATGCTGAGCAAGACTAAACGGTTTACCATTACTTTTTAACAGCTGCCCTATGGTGAAAAAGTCAGGCATGGTATGTACCCCAAACTACAGAAATGTCAGCATGTGGTATGCTGATATATTAATTCCCATAGTAGTGATTCAGAAGCACATATTGCTTGTATGCCATATGGGCCTTAAGTCTTTATGAAACCTAAAAGTCATAAGACAATTTATTAGTGTAAAAGTTAAAAATCCATTACTATGATTTTTTGTGAACTCAATTTTAAGCATATAATTTTTTTTTTAATTTACAGATTGTTACTAAAGAACACTTAAAATTTTTAAGACATTGATTCTTATGGATTTCCTACTCTGCAAATATCACTCTTTTCGATACCATGGAGGAATAAAAAGAATGCCCAGAATTTGTTAGATTCCTAACTTCTTCCTACTTTCTATTTGATACCACCTATTGAGTGATGATCTCTCTTTATAGGATAAGAATTGAAAGGGACAATAGGTAAATCTCAAGTCAGTTCACTCTTTGCTTTTCAAGGGTAATAGTTTATGCGGAAAGGCTGAGCATGGGATGAGGCTGTAAAGCAGTAATTGTAAAGAAGGTATCTTAGAATCGGGCAAACAACAGTTCTAGTCTTAGCGTATTCTACAAACTTGGTATGGTGCCAGAGTAATGGGCATAATTTCGTCTAAAACCTTTGGGCTTGTAACCTAGAAACCTGACTTCTATCTGTGGTCTGATACTAATTGTTTCTAATTTAGAAACGAAAGCGTGATTAGTTTATCATCAAATGTAATGTTATGGAGATTATCTAGGCTTTTAACATCTAAGGAAGGCTAGTCTACTGTAGGCTGGGGAACTGTACACACTACTTCTAGATTCTTCCCAAGCATTTCTGGCATATGTGTTCAACGAATATTTAGGATGAATGGAGTCAGATAATAGAGAAGGGTGGTGGAAACTGACTCTATTATGTTCCGAGAGCTTGGCTTGCTTCTATTGTGGATCCGGAAAGCTGTGAAATGCCTTTGTTATACTATTTTTTTTATAAGTCATTCTTTTCTATATTTTAACACTTTTAAAATCCATTTTACTATCTTATTTCTATCCTCAATGTTGTTCATGGGTCTGTTTTTATGACATATTTTCATCCATCTTGATAATTTCAACACTTGGCTTACAGTTTTCCTTTCTATTTTAACTCCTATAAACATCCTTAAAGATTTTGACTTGATTTGTGGATACTCAATTTTTTTTTCTTAATTTCCTACTTTCTTCACCTTTCCCCCTGTGATCACTCCTGTGGGATCTTGTCCTCACCTGGAATGGTTCACCTACAGTGTCTTAAGTTACAGTCACAGCAATCATTATCAGTAGCACTATTTTCAATGTCTCCTTTCCTCATTGATTTTATAAGTTGTACATTTAACAATCCTTCACACCACAAAAGTCTTCTTATTCAATTTTTTTTTTTTTATTACTTTGTTGATGATTCATTGAGGGTACAAAGAACCAGGTTACATTGATTGCATTTGTTAGGTAAAGTCCCTCTTATAATTGTGACCAACCCTCAAGAGTGACCCCAGTCCCCTTCCCTCCTTCCCTCTCTCTGCTCCCCCATTCCTCTCCACTCCTGCCATGTACTACGTCATCAATTGTCCTCAAGTCAGAATAGAGTGCACTGGATTCTTGCTTCTCCATCCTTGTGATGCTTTACTAAGAAGAATGCATTCCACCTCCATCCAGGTTAATACAAAAGATGTAGAGTCTCCATCTTTTTTAGTGGCTGAATAGTATTCCATGGTCTATATATACCACATTTTGTTAATACATTCTGTTATTCAATTTTTATTTGTCAAACTCCCTTCTCCCCAGTGCTGTCTGCTTTTGAATCTTTGGAATTCTGATTTACTCTGGGCCCTGGGATCAGTAATTAAACTTTGACATTTTGAGAGTGCAATAATCATACATCTCCTTGATCTTGCCATGGAGTGGATCTGGTGTGCCAATCTTGGAATCAGCCTGACTGTCAGAATTCCTAGCTATTGTATCATTCTTTGTAGAAGGTTATAAAAAGAGCATTCATTCATTAAGAGTCCTCTAGAAATATATGCGATCTGCTCTCACCTAGACTTTCCTTGTTCTCTGTGACTCTCTACCCATTTCGGAAGCTGCAGTTGCAACTCTGTTCCCTACTCACTATGTCCTCACTCTTTTATTACTCTTTTATACTTAACAGATAAGCTTTCCTGATTTACCAGGAACTTGGAGGACGTCTATGGCAATAATCCTGTCAGTGTCTTTGTCTTCAGTTCAGAAAACCTCTTGTATTTCCACCCATTATCCTGTTTACTGCTGTCTCTTTTTTCCATGGCTAATTCCAACAAATTGTGTAGTCTTAATGTTACATAACTGATTCTTCCAGGAATCTGTTTATTTTTCATGAGTTGAAGTTCCCAGATTTACCACTTATTCATTGTGTGATTTTCGAGTAAGTCTTTGAACTTTGAGACTTTGTTTCCTCATCTGTACAATGGGAAAATAGTATTTATTTTATTGGATTGCTAAAGAATCAAATGAAGTAGGTGGGCATTGTGGCAGGCACCTGTAATTGGGAGGCTGAGGCAAGAGGATCGCTTGAGCCCAAGAGTTTGAGATTGCTGTGAGCTATGACACCATAGCACTCTACCCAGGGCCACAGAGTGAAACTCTGTCTCAAAATAAACCAATAAATAAATAAATAAAAGAATCAAATGTGGTGATGGGGTCTTGGGTGTTCTTCTTTGTAGTAATGTAGTCTTAGCTATTTGAAGGAGATTTGTTACATGTTTTCCCCCCAAATCATTAACCTTTGTCCATACTAGGGCCAGAATTGCACCAATCATCACATTCTAACTACAGAATGTCTAAACATATTTTGATTCTAAAAAATCAGGCTAGAGCTAGAGACAGGATGCTGCTAGCCCAAGTTTTTTTTTTTTTTTTTTTTTTTAAACACTAAACTGTGGAGCCTTGGTTGTTAAAATGAAAGCAATGAATTATGAAAATAAAATTAACAGGCAGCTTAGGTATTAACATGACTTTTAAGAGCTCAGCTGTTTTACCCACATAGTAATGAGGTTTGACTCAATGATTTCTGAGGTCTCTCGTAGCTTCAGCAATCTGTGATGTTGTCATCCTGAGTCTGATGCCTCTTATGGTATGAGATTCAGAGACTGAATCCCTATATTCCTGGAATGTAAGGCAGCAGCTTAGGGATGGTACTATTTCATCAGACAAAGAAGAATTTCTTGTTGCAAATGATTGTACTATTAGTTTTGAGAGAAAACTCAATGATCTGCTCAGTGTACAAGGAGCAGTATTGAGTGTTTCCTAGCAGATAGATAGCTGGCAGGCTTCAAATGAGTATTGATGTGTTTACGTGGAGATAAGGATACACGTTAGCTTTTCTCAGAATTCCATTTTCAATTACTCTTGAACTAGTTTGAAAATTCATCGTCTTCATGCCAAATATCTTTCAGTGTGCTCCATATACTGAGTAGCAGACCCTGACATCTCAACAGGGCTCACACTAAGTACACTCAGGCAAAAATTAAACAGAATCAAGGGAGAGCAAGTCTCTGGTACTGCTGTGATCGTCAGAATTAAGAATTTTTGCCCGTTAGGTGATAAACCGTTATTTCCGTCTTTTCATTTCCTGCTTTGATTCTCCCTTCTTCACTGCTTCTCTGTAATTCTTACTTTTCTTCTTGCCAATTCTTTGCTTTTTGCATAAAATCCATTGCCTTTTTAGACGAGAATGAGCAAATGCCCGGGTACAATTTCTCTAGGATGTGCTACTTTTGCTTGTTAAAACTAAAGAGAACATCACTGAGGCCTAAGACTGGAGGCTGTCAGCCGAGGACATTCAGGCCACTTCTCTAACTTCAAGCTGCACCACACTATACGTAGGTGACCTTTCTAGATGAGAAAATTCCATCACCTTTCCTAGTCTTTCTTCTGATATTGACCAATGTTCATTGTTGCAAATGCTGCAATATTGAACCTGGTGCTAAATTGTCTTCAGTGCTGGCAGCAGTGAATGTGGTGACAAGTTAGGGGGAAAAAATAAAGGAATAGGAGCTATTGAGGCATGGCCCCAGAAGGTTTCATTGTTTCTAAATATGATGCTTGAAAGGATGGCTATAGGTGCATGCAGCCCGGGATCAAATTGATCCTCTTGAAATATAATAAGCCTATAATTTGCAGCTACTCCACGTCCTGTCTTGGTCCCATATGTGGCCACAGCTGTGAAGTCCTCAGTATAGTTATTTAAATCAAACAGTTTGTTCAAAGATAGACAGTTTATTTGATAATGTTAGCAAAATTTTAGGAGACATATTTTTATAAATTGAAATATTATTTATTTCACAGGATTTTATGGACTGTCAGATTGGAAAGGGACTTTAGTGCTATCAGATGCTTAAATCGCTATCAGAATATGTACTCTCTTATCTCTGGGGGATGGAGTGTACTTATAAAGGCTTTTTCATTTTTAAAGCACTCAAATTACTAAAAAGTTATGCCTTATAGGAGAAGATTTAGGCATAATCTGTCTATCCAGTTCTTCACTCAGGATTTATGGCTTGCTTGTAATAAACCACCTACCTTCACCCTAGTAAAACAAAGCAAAGCAAAATTCAACTTAAATATAAGTTACAAATCTAAACAGACCAATGAGAAACAAATACATTTATTTAATTATTTAGGTTTTTGTAAAAAGCGGATTTGTTAAAGCAGAAACACATGTAAAAATAATGTCTAATTAATTTTTATTTTTTGTGGGGGGAATCCAACCTTTCATTAACTGAACTATTGGTAACTTCAGCTGTTGCTTTTTTTCTCATCAGAGTTAGGATCGGCCTTTATTTGTATTTTGTCAAAAACATGACCTTGACTGTGTGTTAAATTCAATGAGATTGCCTCAAAGCACTGTGCAAAGGTAGAACATTCTATGAGCTAAAAACAAAATAATTAGCTGAACTAAAAAATGGAATCTATTAAATGTACTATAATTTGAAGACTACAAAATTATTCCTTTTAGTTTGCTGTTGACGTGAAAAATAGGCAAGTGCAAGGGAAGAAAAAAACAATTCAGATAGATTGTGAAGGACCAGGGTTAAGTGTCCCCCAGCAGGGGTGTGTTGTGGTGAAACATACTAATGACTCCTCTGCCTCTTACTCTTTCTCTTTGTTTCTTTCAAATTAATATGGGGGAACAAATTTTTAGGGTACATTGTTCTCACTTCCAAGGTAAAGCTCAAGTTGTAGGAGAGCTCCTCACCCAGGAGGGCATGGTGAACACCCTTGCATCATGCACATTAGGTGAGATCCTCCCAAATGCCCTCCCTCCTCTGGCCAACCGCCCTTCCCATTCCCTCTCCCTCCTTATCCTGCCCCCTTGTTAGACTCTGTGTTTTCTCATTTGTATGAGTGTGTAAATGTTCATATATTGGTTTCATATTAGTATCGTGTACATGGGACAATTTTTTCCCGTTCTTGAGATACTTTACTAGAAAGAATGTGTTTCAAGTCCATGGAGACTTCACATCTTTTATGTTTACCTGACTCTCGGTTTCTTGACATAAAAAGTGAATTACGGTTATTCCCTGCATTCCCTATATCCCTCAATACCAAAGTTTTCTAGTATATATATGCTCTACTCTGGAACTATAGGTTTAAATTAGGATATGTTAGGAAAGCCAGGAAGAGCAAAGAAATTCTCTCATAGAAATCTGTTAGGTTTGAGATAACAAAAAAGGTAAGTTGCAGAATCGTGTTGAGAGTTCATTGGGAGTGTCTCAATAAGTATTATTTAAATTGATTACAAACACTGGGGATATAGGAATTGGACATTGTAAATGCACTTTAAAGATCCATTAAACTTATTTATCAATATTTATTGAATAATTACTATCAGATTTAGTTGTAATCTTAGTGTTTAGTTCTTCTGCCAGTAGCATGGAGGAAGAACCTGGAATTTGGGCTGAAATATTTGTGAAGATGTGGCTTAAGCTGAGTTTTGGAGAAATCAATGCAAATGCAGAAGTTACCCAGCTGGGGAGGATGAGAAGACCCTGGAATAGGGTGCAAAGGGATTAGTGGAGTCGGGTGTGATTTGGCAGCTCTCCTTACAAAATTAACTTCACTGTGAGGCAGGGATAGGTGGTTAAGGTGGAGCCCATTCAGGAGGAAGACGGGATAGATGTTTATTGTAAGTCAGGTTTCAATCCACGTCTAGTCTTCTATGGGAATATGTAGATTTGGGGAGGGAAATCTTGCCATGATAGGTTTTAAAAAATATTTCCCATGTTTATATTATACACTCAAGAAACCATGTCAGATATGATCTTATTTTGGGAAGGGAAACGCCTTTCTAACCCTTTAACAGTGGTCACATCTGTGAGCTCTGCGATCAGGCAGCCTTATTTCTAATAGGCTTTGAACAAGTTACTCAGTTGTAACTGGAAATAAAAACAGTACCTGCCTATTGCGTTGTTGAGAAAAAGAAATTAAATTTAGTATAGGTAAACACTTAAAAATCATCAGTTGCCATCACTTCTATATAACATGAAAACAATGATATGTTTCTGGAAATTTAGGGGCTATAACATGACCAAATGACAGGTGAAGGGTTGCATTTGAACCTGCATATGATACTTCCTGGTTGGGCAAAGTAAAACTACTTAGGGACCTTCCCTTTTTCATGTAAAAGGGGATAAAATCACTCATGTTAAGGGGCTTTTGTGAAGGTTAAATGAGACAATAAATGTAAAGCACATGGCTTATAACAAATCGCTGCCTTTGCTTTTAGTTCCATTTTCCAAAGACAATGAAACCAGCTGTGAGCATCCAGCATCAATATTAAGGACAAATCGTATCTATAGATTTTATCTTCTCTAGGATGAAGCCTTACTGTGGTGCTGATGAGAATTACTATGATTTACAGCTTTCTGCTTCATGGAGCTTACAGCCAATGGGTTATTCTCTCTGAGTAATAAAAGTGGCAGAGGAATTCAAAGTGGAATTGGAGGAAATAGAGTACAAATATGGAGTATAATTTATTAGCTTCTATACCAGTACCTGCACAGTAAACTCAGATCCTGGTCTCCACTTTTTGATCCAGGGGGCTAGTATTCTTGTCTTGGAAAGATACTTTGGTACTCCTATGATGGGAGCACTTCTGCTATGACCAATTTCTATGTGTATTGATTTTACTAGGATGTAGGCATAAGGCTTTATCTTTGATGAGTTTTAACCACCAGTTTTGGAGGGCTAAAACAGATTTTAAAGAAACCGTCACTGAAATCAAAATGGGAGATGGGATTTCTAGTTGTAAGATATTAGAGAAAGTTGGCAGAAATTATCCTTATTCTCTAGGATATCTTGAGAAATCATTGGAAATTCCATTTCAGTTCAGTTGAGTCAGTAATTAGAGGCACAATCTTTATAGGGTTCTCTCTCTTCATCATCTTCCTTTCTGTTTGGTAAGAGAATTTCTAGACTGTTTTCAGGCAACTTCTAAAATAAGTTTATACTCTATCTAATACATAATTTATTACAAATTATAATTATAATTCCTTAACATATTGCATAATATAATACATATTACATATTATATGGAGTATGTAGTTATAGATAGTTAGCTTGCCCAACTACTTGTGGACTTCTGTAAAGACTCAGTACATGCAACCTTTCAATGAAAGCTAGAAGGCGGAAAAGTGGTTCTTTTCTAGGCCAAAAGGAACTTGACTAAATGTGGAGGCATAGGATTAAAAGTACATGGTGATGAAGGGAATGAAAATGTAATGAAGGGGAGATGGCAGATGAAACAAGTTTCAAAGAAAGAGAGAAAAGGAGAAAGAACACTGGGGAGGAAGGGGTAACGTGTGTTTCTCTGGGATGGGGGTTGTGTAGTGTAGATGGTGAGCATGCAGAGAACCTTTACATGCGTAGTCTTCACCTATTCAGAAAAGTGACAGTGTCCCCAGTCCAGTGTGGTTGAGGAAGGAAGTTTGAGATGATTTGGAAGGATTTAATATAGCTGCAAGGTAATATGAAATGGCAGACTAATAACAATTAAAATTACTTTGGAGCAATGTGGGAAGTTTAGTTGGTGGTTGATATTCTAATATTTAGTAGTTCCAACTGGCATGATTCTGTCACCTGGGAGTAGAAACAGAAAATGAGGAAAAGTCAAGATGATTTTCTCTCAGAGGAAGATTTTCCTTCTTTTCTTAATCTTATGTGAATTTCTTATCTTTCAACTCATCTGCATTCTTTTTTATGGGGCATATGTACCATAATGGGTGCAATAATTATTTTTGGCAAGACATTTCTTAATGTATAATTTTTTTTATCAAAATACATTTGCCAGTGAGTCTTTAAGTATTAATGGCTGCCTACTCATAAGGAATGTTGCTTCTTTACTTTTGGTGTCACTGTTGCCTTCTCTGATCACCTTTCTCCCATATATAGTTCTGTGATGTTGCAATATGTCATTTACAAATTTTCGTCAACTTTCAGGAGATTCATATTGTATAGTAAAGATCACTTGAACAACATTCTATTAGACAGTGGGTGCTAATAGCCAGATTTTATAACCTTGGAATCTATTAAGTGATTATGTTTTCAATTCTTGGTATCATACTTAGCTATAGTAGCAAAATTTTTGTCTGTTTCAAACAGTGGTACATCCAAAGATCTTAGGTGTATTCATTATATTTTCTTTCTTGAGCAGGCCAAGATGGTATTATTATGATTTTGATAGTTTACTTGGCAAGAGCTGGTATTAGGTATTAGACCTGACTGTATCAATATTTTGAGCTCTACTGACTTTTCCACATTGCTTTGTAAAAGTTCACCATGTTATCTGCTTAGAAGCAACATCATCAGTCATTCTAAACCAATCTCCAGCCAACAGAGGCAGATTACTCCATTAAAATATGTAGGTTTAGTGGATGTTTAGGTCAGAGAAACTGTGCCTTCAAAGGGATGGCTCTTCATGATACCATAATGGTGGATACATACCATTATACATTTCTTAAAATACATGGAATATATAACACATGAACCCTAATGTAAACTAGACATCTTAATAACAATGTAACAATATTGGCTAATAAATTGTAATGAATGTACCACATTGACATAAGATGTTAATAATGGAATAGTGTGTGTATCGTGAAGGTAGGTGTAGGATATGAATGATAAATGGGGACTCTCTGCATATCTTGCTAAATCTTCCTGTAAACCTAAAACTGCTCTAAAAATAAAGTTTGTTAATTAAAATAATATATAGACTTCCAAAGAGGAGATGAAGATTTATGGCTAAAAGGAGCAATAGACATTTTAAAGAATGCCACATCAAGTGATACAGAAAGAAACAGAATATGTCTTATTTTAAAGGTTTACAGGTTATAAATAAATCATTCTAGTTACATATGAGCATTTCAAATGACATATCTATGGGGACGTAATGATGCACATAAAAGGAAATTCCTATATACATATAGACTATTATTAACTGTATACACATCCATATATGAGTCTGAGAAGGGCTTTACTGGGTCGGAGCCATATTTCCAGTTATATTTCTGGAATTAACATCAAAGGATAATTTGTGGGAAGATATGGTTGTTTTCCACTTCTGAAATTCAAAATTTCCTAAAAGTTTTCTTATTCTCTTGAATAGATAAGTAATTATCCACTACCTTATCAGAGATTTTATTGAGTCTATTTATATTTGATTATTCTCCTAATATGTAACAAGTTTCAAATACGTACATTTACTGTAATAGCTTTATGACTTAAAACTATCTCTTTAAATTGTTCTCAAGGGTAATCCCTTGTTCTGGCATTCTGAAAAATTAATGTGTTATTACTTTGTTGAAATTATCCCCCAATTTAAAAAATGAAAACAATGTTCTTAATTCATATTTTCTCCATGATTACAGTGTTCTAGTTATTTTCTTGTGTCTTGGAAAGAGAGACCTGACGTTACATGTTATTCTAAGAAAGAGTGGGATGTTATGTGAGCTCAAGAATTTCAGTAAATTTTCTTTCTTGAATCTTGCTAATTACCTAGTTACTGTCTGAAATATCACTATTAAATACTTACTGCTTCAACTTAATTGTTTGGTCACTGTTAAAATTTGTCTACTCAGGGAGGGACATAGAAAATGAAGAGATTGGGAGCAGAGAAAACAAACTTTCTCAAACTTTGCAACTGTGCCTAGAAGAGTTAGAAATAAAAACATCTGGAGGCATCACAGTACCAGACTTCAGGTTATATGACAAGTCTCTAATGATCAAAACAGCATGGCACTATCACAAAAATAGAGATACAGATCTATGGAACAGAATAGAGAACCTAGAGATGAAACCAGCCACATACCACCATATGATTTTTGAAAAGTACTGAGTACATTGGACACTTAATACTAATATGAAAGCAATATATGAACAACTATACACCCACATGAAAGATGAAACACAATTATAATGTAGTAAGGGGGAGGGGAGAGGAGGAAGGGGAAGGAGAGAAGGTGATTGGCAGGATCTCACCTAATGTGCACAATGTGAGGGTGTTCAGCATGTCCCCCTGGGTGCAGGGCTCATCTACAACTCGAGCTTTACCTTAAAATTAAAAACAATGTAACCGAAATATTTTGCCCTCATATTAATCTGAAATAAAAAATTTAAAATAAAGAGTTAGAAATGTATGAGTGGTTTCCATCAGTAAATGGTCAAAGGAAGGAGACTGTGCTCTACTAAGATCCAAACACTGGAAATGTTGGCTTTTTTTTTTTTTTTTTAGTTAAATCATAGCTGTGTATATTAATGCAGTCATGGAAATGTTGGCTTTAACAGCATGTCAACACAGTGCTCAGCAAATAGGCTGCAGTGACTCCAGATACTCTCATTGGCTTGTAATTGGTTGCTTGGTACATTTACTAACTTTTAAAGTTTTCACCTTGAAGTTGGAATATTTCCCCTAAAATAAATATCATTCTGAGAGTCAGCCTATTTTGATGTAAAGAACATAAACAGGAGAGGAAGGTAGACCTGAATTCAAATTCTGAACCTACTGATAAGAACTGTGTGACTTTAACCAAATTTCTTATTCCTTCTTGAGCCACAACTTACTGAATTAGAAAATGGAAACACTTTTGCACTGCTGGTGGGAATGCAAATTAATACATTCCTTTTGGAAAGAGATATGGAAAACACTTAGAGATCTAAAAATAGATCTGCCATTCAATCCTGTGATTTCTCTACTGGGCATATACCCAGAAGAGCAAAAATCACATCATAACAAAGATATTTGAAGGTGTTTCTAAAAGAGATTAGTGTCAGAGTTGGTGAGCTGAAAAAAGCAGGCTGCCCTCCCTAACATGTGTATACATCATTCAATCTCTTCAGGGCCTGAATAGAGCAAAAAGGAGGAGAAAGGATGAATTTACTCTCTGCCTGACTTACTGAGCTGGTGCATGGATCTTCGTTCTCAGGTCTTGTTCTCAAGTCTTCAGACCTAGAATGAAATCCACATCATGGGCTTTCTGTTGCTCAGGCTTTCAAACTACACCACCATTGTTTCTGGTTCTTCAGCTCGCAGATGGCAAATTGTGAGACTCTGCAGTCTGTGTAGTCATGTAAGCCAATACCTTATAAGAAATTTCTTTCTATATAACAAATCGTTTTGATGTACATAAAATTGCTTCTATATATATTCTGTATATATTAATATAATATCTTTCCTATTGGTTCTGTTTCTCTGGAGAACTCTAATAGTTATAAAACAAGCACCATCATGAATATCAAAGGTTTTTAACAGATGCTAAGAAGAAGGCTGCAGGAGTGAGAAAGTGTCTATCTACCTATAGAAGTAAACACTGGGTTAGACGGGGCATTGCCATGGCAACGTTTTCAGGCTTAGACCAAATTTTGCAGGCTGATCATCTTTTGAATTCATGTGAAACTAATTAGCACCAGCTTTACTATGATGAAATAAAAACACATCGCTGTAGTTAATGAGGAACTTTTGAAACTTCAATTTACAATAAGAGAATAAACCAGTAAGAGCTAAAATAGAAAGGTGAACCAAAAAGAAGTCGGAGGCTTAAGAGACAATGTGATGAAAGTGTGGCTGAAGAGATTTCAGGAATAAATCTCATTTAATCAACATTCAGCTGAGTAATCCAAAAACGAACTAATTAAAATACTTAAAAGAAGACGCTATTATTAGGAGAAAGGTAGAAAAGTGGAGTTTGGAAGTAAAAATTCAAGGGTCAGAAACTGTTCATCTTAGAGAGACAAATACTTCAACCCTTGGAGGAGAGTGCTTTTCTTGCATCAGGAAATTCATTTGGTTCCATAGTCTGAATGAACCACACTCAAGGACCATTTAGTTCTCTTGCCCTGACTTTGTTCCTAACAAACAATCTTTTGAATATTCATTTTACCAGGGAGTTACATACTCAGAAGAAAGTGCCATATTTTGTGAATATAATAGAGAAAATCGAGGCCCAAAAGAGAATACACCAAAAAGAGCTCTTTCGTGTTTCCTTCCCTGCCATCCCAGTGGAGCAGACATCTAGCCTCACAACGAAGGCTGACCCTTCATTAAATTCTGGAATCTAAATGAGTAATGTGACCTCATTTCATAGATCCTCTTTCATTTTTCCTACATCTTCCATTTCTATGTTTGGACTGGTTGTTTCTATCAGAATTTAAATAAAATCACATTTCTCTTATCTTTTATTTAAGAACCTCCATCCTCTCAAATAGTGCTCCCCTGATTTCTCTATCTCCATAAATGGCTATATTTTCCACATACCCACCAAAGGCTCCAATGGGAAACCACATTTCTTTCTTCATCTCCCCTAACCAGGGCTCTCTGGTTGCTATTAATACATTTTATCAGCTGAAATGCTGTAGGATTCAGTAAATCTCACTCCCTTTCCCCATCCTATTGTCACTTCATTGTTTAAACCTGTATTACTTATTTCCTAGATTATTGCAATGAACCACTGTTAGAACCGACATTTGTGTTGTCTTGCTCTCCTCCAATTCATATTAAACACTATGGTTTGAGTGTTCTTCCCCCCGCCCCCCTTTCGTTGCCTCTCTTTTAAAATGAATTATTGTAAAAGTACTGTTGGGGAGGAAGGAGTTAAAGCAGGTAGCTTGTCATCTCCCTATTCCCGGGGAGAAGCTCCCTGGAAATCAGAGAGAAGGAGAAGGGTAGTGACCTGGTCTAATCTTCCTGTAAACACAGTAACTGGATCCCCACAACCACAGGCTAAGAATATTTGCTGGAAGGAGAATTCTTATCTGTGAAATACTTTGGAAAAGATGTTCTTGGTTTAGGACTGCTCACTGTAAACAAGCCTAAGTTTTGATGGATTTCTGAGGCATGGCTCCCTAGAGAATGTCACATCAACTATACAAAATGGAGATGTTTTATCACTTAATTGCCCCATTGTATGAGGTGACAATGAGGACTTCTACTGTTGCTTATCAGAGACTATGTGTTGATGTGAAGAGGAGGGTGGCGGAGGCTAGTAGGATGTTTAATGTTTCTTCCTTGACTCTTCCTGCCTCTTCCTTGACTGCATCCTTGAACTATTGGTAAAGCTCAATATAAACACCTCAATCTCTTATTGAAGTAAGTCTGATAAGACAGTCTGATCTTCTGTATATGAACTTAATGCTTATTGTATACAATTCTGAACACGCACAAGTAAACAAGAGCATTCTACAATGCAATTCACAGATTTAATAGCAGTATTTTTTCTTTCTAGTCTTCACTGTAAAAATTTATGTAGTTATCTTAATTATTTACCTATCTAATTTCTCTCTCTCTCTTTGGACGATGTCTCACTCTGTTGCCAAGGCTAGAGTGCAGTGGCTTCGTCATAGCTCACAGCAACCCCAAACTCCTGGGCTCAAGATATCCTCCTGCCTCAGCCTCCTGAGGAACTGTGACTATAGCCATCTGGCACAACACTCCACTAGTTTCATTTCCTATTTTGGTAGAAATGGGGTCTCGTTCTTGCTCAGGCTAGTCTGGAACTGAACTCCTAAGATCAAGACATCCTCCCAGTTTGCTGGGATTACAGCTGTTAGCCACTGTGATGGGCCCTACTTAGTTTCAATTACCAACTGTATATAATATTTTTTAAAACAATAGTGAGAACCAAGACATAGAGATATTTTTTCTCTGGCATTTTTTTTTCTTTTTTGCAGTTTTTGGTGGGGGCTGGGTTTCAACCTGCCACCTCAGGCATATGGGGCCGGCGCCCTACTCCTTTGAGCCACAGGTGCTGCCCAGCATTTTTAAACTTATTAGGTTGTGAGCATTTGTTCAAGTCACAAAGGAAAAAGCTTTTTTTTTTTTTTCCCACAATAGCCAAGATATAGAATTAACCTACGTGTTGATAAATATATAAACTAAATGTGGTGTATATACACAGTGGAATACTATTTAGCAATTAAAAAAATAAAAACTTAGGGCGGTGCCTGTGGCTCAAAGGAGTAGGGCACCAGTCCCATATACCGGAGGTGGCATGTTCAAACCCAGCCCCAGCCAAAAGAATAAACTACACACACACACACACACACACACACACACACACACACACACAAAAATGTTGGGTAGTGCCTGTGGCTCAAGGCGTAGGGTGCTTGCCCCATATACCAGAAGTGGCGGGTTCAAACCCAGACCTGGCCAAAAACTGCAAAAAAACCCACACAAACAAAAAACCCAAAACACAAAAAACAAAACAAACAACAACAACAACAACAACAAAAAGCCAAAATCTTATTATTCTTGGGCACATAGATGAGTCTGAAAGACATTGAGTTAAGTAACACAAACCAGATACAGAGAGATAAATACTACATGTTCTCACTCATCTGTGGAAGCTAAAAAAGTTGATCTCACAGAAGTTGGGAATACACAGTGGTTACTAGAGGCCAGGGGAAGGGTCTGGGAAAGGAGCATCACAGAAGGTTGGTTAACAGAGTCAAAAATATATATGTATTGAAATATCTTACTGTACTCTGTAAATATATGCACTTATGTGTCAAAAATAATAAAAGTAAAAAAGAGAAAAATCTTGATTTTTTTAATGAATGAATAATATTTCACAGTATGAGTATAACTAATTTAACCATTCACCAATCACTGGCCATAAACATTGTTTTCCTTTTTGTTCTAATGTGAACATCACCATATGCCATTTTTACATGATGCTACAACTACAATTCTGATCATTGATTTAGAGAAGGGAGAAAACTAGATGAAAATTCATAAGCAATTTTAAGGATACATATACTCACAAACAGGTATGACGACTTTTATCTTTTCCTAAAGAGGAAAGAACTTTTTTTTTTTTTTTTTTTGTCCAGGGCTGGGTTTGAACCCACCACCTCCAGTATATGGGGCTGGCGACCTACTCCTTTGAGCCACAGGCACCACCCAGGAAAGAACTTCTTTTATCAAATCTAGATTTACTAAGTTTTATCTTTTATGATCTATGCATCTTTTTGGATTTAATAAATATGTGATTTGTTAAGTTTTTGTTTTAAGTTACTTTGCTTACTAATGAAGTATGCTGATAATTATCGTCTATTTATATTTATTTAGAAATGGATTGCCTGTTTATCTATTTCCCAAATTGCTTTCACTGTTTAACTTGCTGAATTAAAGGAACTTTGTATTTGTTGTATTTATCAATGCTAATATCCCTCCAATTTCATATTTGTTTCAAAGTTTTTGGTAAATTGTCCTTTGATTTTGTTTTATATTTTTGGCATGCAATAGTTATTAAATTTTATGTAGTGAAACATATTTTATTTGCTCCTTATTTATTTCTCTTTGTATTTAAACTTAGAAAAATCTCATAAGTAAAGATCAGTCAAATCAATGTTATTCTAATTTTTATTCATTTTATATTAGGTGTTTTTTTTTTTTAATTGTTGGGAATTCATTGAGAGTACAAAAAGCCAGGTTACACTGATTGCATTTATTAGGTAAAGTCCCTCTTGCAATCATGTCTTGCCCCCAGAAGGTGTGGCACACACCACGGCCCCACCCCCCTCCCTCCTTCCTTCTTTCTGCTTTTCCTCCCCCCCCAAATAACCTTAATTGTCATTAATTGTCCTCATATCAAAATTGAGTACATAGGATTCATGCTTCTCCATTCGTATCTTCCACTTCCATCCAGGTTAATATGAAGGATGTAAAATCTCCATTTTTTTTAAATAGCTGAATAGTATTCCATGGTGTACATATACCACAGCTTGTTAATCCATTCCTGGGCTGGTGGGCATTTAGGCTGTTTCCACATTTTGGCGATTGTAAATTGAGATGCAATAAACAGTCTAGTACAAGTGTCCTAATGATAAAAGGATTTTTTTCCTTCTGGGTAGATGCCAGTAATGGGATTGCAGGATCAAATGGGAGGTCTAGCTTGAGTGCTTTGAGGTTTCTCCATACTTCCTTCCAGAAAGGTTGTACTAGTTGCAGTCCCACCAGTTTGCAGTGTAAAAGTGTTCCCTTCTCTCCACATCCATGCCAGCATCTGCAGTTTTGAGATTTTATGATGTGGGCCATTCTCACTGGGGTTAGATGGTATCTCAGGGTGGTTTTGATTTGCATTTCTCTAATATATAGGGATGATGAACATTTTTTC
>CAUYPK010025520.1:0-32738 GCA_963574355.1 Loris lydekkerianus | reverse complement strand
CCCGCATAACGTGGCCCCGTGCAGCCTTCCCCCAGCCCCGCATAACGTGGCCCCTTGCAGCCTTCCCCCAGCCCAGCATAACGTGGCCCCTTGCAGCCTTCCCCCAGCCCAGCATAACGTGGCCCCTGGCAGCCTTCCCCCAGCCCAGCATAACGTGGCCCCTGGCAGCCTTCCCCCAGCCCAGCATAACGTGGCCACTTGCAGCCTTCCCCCAGCCCAGCATACAGGATCCGCCCTCTTGCCCTTCATCTCAATCCCTACCGTATAAGTGAAGAAAGGAGTAATTCCTCTCAGTTCTCTTGGACCCAGGGCCAAGGAGGTCTTTGCCTACCGGAACCTCAGCCACTTTGTTCCTTATTAGGAAAAAAAAAATTGCTTTGTTTGAAGCTACACAGAGCCTTCCTCTGCGTTCTCTGCTCCTCAGTAGAGGTTCCCTGGAATTCCAGATGGCAGCACACACTGCTCTTGGAGACCTCTGTCTCTGGTCATGTCAGGAGCATACAAAGAGCATGTTCAGTTCTCAGCCAGCAAGGACATCTGTATCCCAGACCGTTTGCCTTCCTGGCAGCATCAGCTTTCCAAAACTGGCATTTGGAAACTTATTACTAGTTTGTCACTTGGTCTCAAGCTGGCTTCCATTCCTAACTCTATGCCCATGACATCCTTAAGCCACAGCCAGGATCCTATATTCACGTACAAGAACACAATTCACTCATCTAGCCATCTCCTGCCCCGTTACTAGTCCTCACCTAAGCCACCTCCTGCCCTGACCATATTCTGGTAGTGGCAGCAGTGCTAGCCCCACCCCTCCCGCTATGGAACAGCATGCCTTCCTCAGCCTCTGAACCCACTCGGGGTCGCTCAATCCTGGGCTCACCATTGTTTTTCCTGCCCCTTCACTTTGCTTTGTGGTGCTTGCCCATTGGCTGTTCCCAGCCACCCACCTCCCAGCCTCATTCCCCACTATGGTTCCCCTGCCTTGTTCACTCTACTCGATTTGTTCTTGTTTTTCCACACCATCCATGACAGTTAGTGAGGAATGAAAAGAAACATAGACCAAAAACTAGTAGGAGGAGGAAAGTAAGCCCTGGGTCCCAGATCCAGGACAGATTCCTAGCCGGGCCTTCTTTGAACACCTTCAGAATATGAAAGGCCACTCGGTTGTGAGGATGTATCTGGTCCTGGCAAAAACCCTAAGAGCCAAACTGAAAACAGGAACTCAAACAAATATACATAAACCCGTGTTTATAGAAGCATTCATTCACAACAGCCAAAAGGTAGAAACAAAACAAATATCCATCCATCGATGAATGGATAAACAAATTTTAGTATATCCATACAGTGAAATAGTATTCAGCCATCAAAAGGAATGAAGTATTGATATATGCTACATTGTGCATGAATCTTAACCACATTAGGCTAAGTGCAAGGATCCAGACACAAAATGTCACACATCCTTTTGTTTCTGTGAAGTATTCAGAAGACCTAAATTCATAAAGACAGAAAGCAAATTGCTAGCTGCCTGGGGCTGAGAGGGCAATGGAGAGAGACTGTTTTAAGGGTGTATAGTTTCCTTTGATAAAAGTATTTTGGAACTTGATAGAAGTGGCAATTGGTCAATATTGTGAATGTTTTGTATATTTTAAAATGACTAATTTTATGTTATGTGAACTTCATCGCAATTTTTTTTAAAAAAAACATACATATAATTTTATCTGCTAATTTAAATAATAAATTAAAAAGTGTTACAGATACATATCTATCTTACCAAGGTGGTTAGTGAAGGAAGGAAGGAAGGAAGGAAGGAAGGAAGGAAGGAAGGAAGGAAGGAAGGAAGGCCATGAGTTAGTCACAACTATCATTTGTATTGAAGTGCAGAGAAATCAGATAACTTGAGCAGGTCACACTACCATGTGGCTCACAATAATCCACACACTGTCAAGAGCAAGAAACTTGAAGGTCAGCCAGTGCAATTGCCTGATTTTGCAGACTTGGAAACTAAGAATCAGTTTGGTAAAGTGACTTGCCCAGAAGTTCTGGCCAACACCAAACCCAGAGCTTCTGGTTCCCAGGCAGGGCTCTTTCTACCCCAGCACACTTGTGAATAACGTATGAGAATGTCAACGCACAGTTTGATGGAGCTGTCCCATAAGAAAGCAGGACAGATTCCAGGAAAACAGGGATGGAAAGTCACATATTCCAAACAGTCCTGAGGCTGACCCTTCCCAGTCACCTCTTGAGTCTAATTTGACAAATTCAAGGGAAAAAAACTAAATTGCATCCTTCTCTCCTGCCACCCTACCATGGTTCTTGAAACACCTATATTAACTATCCATCTTCATTATTTAAATGCAGTACAATCTCCATAGTTGGCCACCTCTGACTCCAACCACCTCAAGTTGAGCTAATTTTCATAGACCAGACATGCACCACTAGTTCTTTATGTTGACCTCCTCTATACGTGGACCAGTTTGCTACAGTCCCTTGTGTGGTCAACTTGCCACTGTATTTAAATATTTAGTGGCCCAGTTCAAAAGCCGATGTGTAACATTCGCTGTGTACTATTTTGAAGGCACTGTGCCAAGGCAGGACGTGGGGGGTGCGAGGAATTAGGAGGACCAAGCCATTGAATAGCTTAGAATCTTAGTAACTTTAAATCCTGACGATCATATTTAAGTTGAACAGAACACAAAGTTTACCAAGAACTGGGGGTTTGGGGGAAGTCAGGATTGGGTAGGGTCTTGGCGAAGAAGAATGATGCGGCAGCTTCTGAGTCACCAGGGCAAGAATCTGTGCCCAAACGTACATCCCTGACATCGCAACCAGCCTTCGGGGTGACCAGCCCTCATCCCGCCAGGCCAGCGCAGGGCCCAAGAGGTGCGGCGCTCCCGACGCGCGCGACCGCAGCGCCACCACGTGTCGGCACGGCGTCCGCACAAGTGCCCGGGGCGTGCAGGGTCCATTCCCTGTGAGCCTCAGGGAGCAACAGACACTGCGCCAGGGAGTTGTGAAAGAAGGACCAAGACGTCGCTTACAGCCTTTGGGCGGGGGGCGCAGACTGTCTACTGAGCCGCAGCAAACCACAGAGCGCAGCTAACCGGCTTGGGAGAGGGACGCTCTGAAGACGTCTGCGATGCCTAAACTTCAATCCTAATGGGAGGTGGAAGTTATCTAGGCTGGGGTCGTCCGGGAGAAAAAAGGAAGGACATTGTATATTTTAGAACAAGATGCACCAAGTGTTTTGGCCAAAGTAAAAGAAAATAGCATAATTAGAAAAATACAAGTATTTGAGTATGATTGGAAAAGAGGAAGAAGGGGGAAGGGGACATGAAAAGTAGTGAAGATTGGGAGGGAGTATGAAAAGGGAAATTCGGGGGCGATGAAACTGATCAGGTAAGCAAGCATTGACTCTGGAAGGGCCTGGGGCGCCCTGGTGAGGTCTAGATTTTGTACTGAGAGCAACAGGAGACCCTAGCCTTCTGAAAGGAATGATAGTTTGCATCCTCGAGTGTAGAGCGTGGATAGGAAGGTGGGGCACGCTGACCAGCAGGAGACTGTTGGATCAAGTATGTTGCTGGACCGTGACGACAGAGGTACATGGAGACGTTCAAGATGGCAGGAGACGGCGCACAATTGGAGGGAGAGAGAGGGACTGGCCCCCAGAGCCCGGCTTTCCGCTGCCCCCTTCCCTACCCTCAGTGGCTGGTGGGAGGGGACGTTCACAGAGGCCTGGAGATTTGGCGCGTAGACAGAGTGGAGCCACCAGCAGCAAAGCCAAAGGAGGCTTGGTAGCGCCGGTCCCAGCTAAGGCGGCCTCATTCCATAGTCCACAACTGCTTGCCTGCCACTGCCAAAGCTCTCGGCCTGCCTACATTTGGAAGTCCTTGTAGAACAGGATGTGGAAAGTTGAAAATGCATACAGGTCTATCTCTTCAGGGTTCTCGGGTTCTCAGCTGTCCCTTAGAAGCGGAAACCCCAACCTACAATTTAGCACTCTATTTGTCTGTCTTTGGTGCCACCTGGTGGCCATAAGCAGAATTGCATAATCCCCCTCGCCCCACTCCCCCTTTTTCTCTTCCTCTATTCCTCTCCTGGCTGGATTAAAAGTCTACAGTCAACAACCTGCAGAGAGGCGGATCTTACAGCTGAGGAAGTTACTCTCATTGATTCGGACATTGTAAACACCAAGGACGTCCACATAAAACTTCTCACCCCACCTTCTAAAAAACTTGCCCTCCCTTTGGTTTCTCTGAAACTACACTCCAGGTTTTCCTCTTTCAGGAAAGGCAGGGTTGCTTGAAAAAGCCAAGGGAACTCACGCAGATTTAGTCAGCTTGAATGAATTTTGGAGAAGAGAAGAGTTAAGGAGAAGGGAGGACAGAATTAGGTTAACAGTAAGGCACCACAAGTGTCACGGAGGGACAGAGGGGAGATGTGCTGAGGATAGAAGCAGGCTCCCTGCTGGAAGAGGTGTGCACCCCAATGGCTGGACCAGGTTTTGCCTGGACATCCTTTCTTTGCACCCCACTGCTGGGAGCGCTGAGGTAGGGACAGCGTGTACCATGAGGAAGCTGTCCTTGAAGGTGTCATCTAAGTCCAGCCCTGTGAAGCAGCAATTATCTATAGAGCAGTCCAGTTTTTCCAAATGCTTAACCTGCCTCTTGTGGCCATCAAGCCCATTTTCCCTGTCACAGCCCACTGCTGCCACCACTTCTCAGGGCCCGGGACTGGCCAGGTCTCGGCCCAGCTTAACTAGGTACCGGACACAGACAGCTAAGCTACCTTGCTCAGGAACAATTTCTCTTAGGTGCCTGAGATTCTCTACTTTAGCAGGAGAGAGACAGTTTGTCTTAGACAGGGTAAAGCAGTCTTAGAATAGATAGATCTTAGTCTTTAGCAGAGCTTGGTAATCTTCAGCAGAGAGACTCCAAGCTGGCCTTCTGCAGGCAGAAGAGGAGACTGAATCAGAGTAAGCTGGTCCATGATAGAATGCGCATGCTCCTGACTGCCTTCTCCTCCAGCCTAATATAAGGCTGATCTCATGCCTCTCAACACCACAGGTATAGAGACTGCAATTCACCACTGCTCTCATCTCACGAGCTCTCATGCTTGTTAGGAGCACTAAATCCTTCTCCATGCCGTTTTTAACCAAGGTGTTCCATTGTTTAGCTATACAGGTATTTCTTATAACTCTCACTCCTGTATAGCCTTAGTAGGCGATACAGGCTACTACATTTCCCCACAGCCAGACTATGTAAAGATTTTTGCTTTAAGAACTTTTTAGGCATTTCTGTACCTGTTAAATACCTGTGCCATTAGCTGTTTTCAATAGCAAGTGACCTGGGGTTGCTGTAGCTCTGTGTGACCTTTTAAAATTCTATGTAGAGACAAGAAAGGAGAAAGGCAAAATAAAGAGAAGGCAGCTGTTGATTGAACTTGTGGGGCTTCGAGCTCATTCTGAGGCGGTATACAATATTTGTCTTCTCTTAAGGTCTCAACAAAATCGAAAATTTCCCCATCATTGCTATCTCAGGCTTGGTCCTGAGCATCAAGACCTATCCTCCAGGGGGGGAGGGAAACAGGATGTGGGTTTTACTATTTCTCTCTCTACTTGGAAACTGGATCTAAGGTTGAAATTTTGATTTAGATTCAGTGGAACTTTTAATATTTGAAATGTCATCCAGGGATGGAGAGAAAGATGCAACAGACCATGTTTGAAGGCAATAGATAGAAAAAAATAGACCATCTGCACTGATTCCAGTCTGTTCAATAAACTAGTTGTTACTATCAAGTAGATGGCAAAAAGCTGTAGCTTCTCGGCTCCATGCCCATAGCACAGTGGTTATGGTGCCAGCCACATACACCCAGGCTTATGGGTTTGAACCCGGCCTGGGCCAGCTAAAACAACAATGACAACTGCAACCAAAAAATAGCCGGCGTTGTGGCGGGCACCTGTAGTCCCAGCTACTTGGGAGGCTGAGGCAAGACAATCGCATAAGCCCAAGAGCTGGAGGTTGCTGTGAGCTGTGACACCATGGCACTCTACTGAGGGCCACAAGTACCTAGTGTCTGATGAGGGCTTCTCTCTCTACTTTCAGGTTAGTGCCTTGAACACTGTATCCTCCAGAGATGATTAATGTTGTGTCCTCTTATGACAGAAAAGATGGAAAGGCTGAACACTTTGTGAAGCCACTTTTATAAGGACCTTAATCTCAATCATAACAGAGGACCTCTTATGACTTAATTGCCTCCAAAAGGCTATACCTCTTAAGTTTCAACATGAATTTTAAATATTCAAATCACAGGACCAGGTATTGAGAATAGACTAGCAGGTAGCTAGGAAGTGAATAAATATTGCCTCCCTCCACCCCCTGACTGAAATTGAAGATTCAGTTTGGAGACTTGGTCTTTGCAGTAGAGGACACAGAAACCCCAGAAAGAGGCATGTATCACTGTTATTGACTTTGTGAGAGTATTTCAACAAGCCCATCTGAGCTGAATCCAACTGAACGTGCTCTGAGCAGCACTAATGACACCCGGCACAGAGCCAGTTTTTCAGGTGACATTATAGAGTAGTGGTTCCCAGCTCAATCTGTGGTTGTCCTCGAGGAGCCATTTGATGATGTCTGGAGACACTTTTGGTTGTTACAAAGGAAACGCAGTAGCATATTAATGGAACCTAATGGGTAGAGGTCAGGGATGTTACTAAACATCCTGCAATACACAATACAGCCCCCAGCAACAGAGTTAACCAGTCCAGGATGCCCATAGTACGTACTGAGGTTGAGAAGCCCTCTTACAGAGAAAGACCTGGAACTAGCATAAACTGTTAAAAAATGAAGATGCCTGTATTCCTCACCAAACAGTAAATTACCTCTCTAAGTCTGGATGCTGCAGATGGCATTTTAATGTTTTCAGTTGATTTTAATGCACACCTGGGTTTTGAGAACATAAGCTATAAGAAATACAAAGCCACCCTCTAGTAAGAGGAGGAAGACTTTATGGAGAAAGACTAACATAAAATAGGATAAGATAAAGGAACAAAATGAAAAGAAGAGGTAATAGTAATTGTAACTGTGCTGGGGCCAAGCCCTTAGCTAAGGGCTTTGCACACATCAACACATGACTCGTGTGGTGGGTTCTATCAAGTACCACTGACCTATCACTGGAGGTCAGCAGAGACCCAGAGAACCCAGGTCATTTGCCTGAAGACGTGCCACTAGGGAGTGACAGAGCTGGGGTTGAATTACAGTTCTCTCTAAGTCACTGTACTCAACAGCTGTGTCAAGGTGCTGATAAATTGCTTTGGGGACTCAGGGAAGGTCTGTGCAACAAACTGAAGGAAAGGAAATGTGTCAGGGAAGAGTGCCTTGGAATGCTATAGGAATTCCCCACAACAGAGGGTGAAGACAGCACCGCAGAGCAAGCCAAGCCACTTGTGGGTCCCTAAACATGACCCTTCACCCCCCTCAGGTCCCTGCTTGGGTTTTTAAAATCTTAAGGCTCAGTGTCAACTCCTTCTGGTTGAAATGAACAATTTGACTTAATCTCCTCTTCCTGTAGCAGGAGATTTTTGTCTGTTTCTTTGTTTTAATAAAGTAATATGAGGGTAGGGGAGATTGAACTAAGCTTAAAACTCCTGTATTTGATTATCTTTCATATCATTTACTGTTTTCCAAAAATTATTTTTTAAATTATTTCAGCAATGTATGAATATACGAAACACCTATTTTTGATTTGGATTACCATCTTCTGTGTAATCCACTTCCATGCCATACCACTTAAAGTAGGACAGTATTTGATCTATACCTAAGTGATACAAACATACTGTGGAAATGAGACATCACTGAAGTCTGGCACTTTCCAGTTTTCTGTTTCAAATCCATGTTGCAACTACTGTCATTTGGCAAGTGTTCCTAGAGCCCATTTCTGCTAAATCACAGTTTTTAATTCTTTCTGCTGATCTTAATGTGAATTAAGTCCTTATTTTAAGGACTTGTTTATCATATGGCACATTTTAAAAATAATCTCTCCCATAAATATCATTTTTATAAAATGTTTACTTCATACTTCTTCATATTTCATTTTATTCACTGAACCAGAGTTAGGAAGTAAGGTAAAGGTGCAATGTTTAAGAAGACACTCAGTCTCACAATGGTGCAAATGTCACCCTACACTTGCTCAAGCCTGAGTGTGTCTCCTTAAATATTGCACCCTAAGAACCTACCTTGTCTCACCCTCATCTTGGTTATGTATTCAACATGTTTACTGAACACCTAGTATGTGCCATATAATAGTAATAGATGAAACAGTCAATAGACCCTTGGAAGTTTATATTCTTAGGGATAGAATTTGAATTACAGCTGATTTTCTAGACACTGTCAACTGGCTGATGCAAAAATGTCATTCCACTCCCCTTTTTCTCTGCTTCATTCCACTTTCCTCTAAGTGGACTTGAGAACCAGCTCTGGCCAAAAAGAACCAAATGAAATTGCTGAGGGCTCTGGGATAGCTCTCTCCTCTCTTTTGCCTTCCTCATGACTTGAGTGAGAATGCAATGTCTGGAGCTCTGGCAGCCTCTATGAAATAATGAGAGAAAGGCCAAGGCAATCACCGCCATCCCAAGCTGATGAACCAATGTGAAAAACTTCCTGGATCCATATCCCTGTCACATGAGAAACAAAATCTCTTTGTATTATTTGCTTAACTGAATGTTGGTCAGATCTTCTATTACTTACATTGATGTAACTGGCAAAAGTTCATTCCTACAGAATTTGGGCTGATTCTAGATCTTTACCTGGGCAAATTTAACTACCATTCCAGAGTGAAGAGAGACTCAGCTCCCCCTGAGAATTCAAAGGAAAGAGAAAGTTACTTCATTCTAACTTATAATTGCAATAGATGTTTATTTTCAGTTAGTAGCTTCTCCAGCACTTTTAACTATGAAAGAATTAAAAAAAAAAAAAAACTGCTGAGGATGATATTCAAGAAATCACTTAACTAAAACAATGTGGTAAAAAGCCAAGCTTAATAAAACAGGAGGCCCCAAGGTAACAAAGTCCTTGTCAAAATAAGCATCTTCTGGGAATGTCAGGAGGCATAAGCTCTCTCATTAGCAACCTCCTTGCTGTCTCCTGCGTTTCTCTCCTCCCTCTGCCATGCCTTAAGGCCCTGGGATTTTTACCAGGAAATTACTTACAATCTATTCTGAGTCAGATAAGCCAGACAGATGCAAGATCTTAAAGAAACAAAGTAAAAAGAAATCTAAACTATGCAAATGTAATCAAAGATTTGCTGGATTTGTATATAAAATGCAAAATCAAGAGAAAAGAAAAATTTGTTGCCAAACTTTTTGGTTTTAATGACTATACTCTTAAAACCAACTGGGTAATTTCTAAATATCCACTTTTTAGATGCCATGAAGCCTTAGCTTCAGAAAATGATTTTAAGCCCACTGCAAGGACAAGGCCCAACTGTTACATCCTCTGTCATCCTTTTAGATTCAGATAAAGCCACAGCTCTGGCTAATGTGTGCATAAGTCTCTAAACTTTGGGGGTCATAACTAATTATAAGTCACAAAAATCACTTAGTAACTATTCCGCAGTTATTTTGAATAAATGCTTCTTTTGGAGTCATTGTCTACATCTGTGAAAAAAAAAAATGAAAAGGTTGCTGAAGAGGCAAACAACATAAGAAAGGATATAATAGAACTTTCAAAAATTAAAAAATCATTTAAGGAGGGCAGCGCCTGTGGCTCAAAGGAGTAGGGCGCCGGCCCCATAAGCCGGAGGTGGTGGGCTCAAACCCAACCCCAGCCAAAAACTGCAAAAAAAAAAGAAAGAAAAGAAAAAAAGTCATTTAAGGAATTTCAAGATGCAGCAGAAAGTGTCAACAGCAAACTAAACCAAGAAGAAGAAATAATCTCAGAGCTTAAAGACAAGGCCCTTGAACAAACCCAGTCCATGAAAGATACAGAACAAAGAATAAAGAAAAATAAGAAATATGTGCATAATCCCAGAGAAATATAGGATTATGCAAAGCAAACTAATATAAAAATTACAGGTATCCCTGAAGGATGGAAAAAAACAAAAATCATGGATAATCTATTTAAGACAATTATTAAGGAGTTCTTCCCTGATATCACCAGAAATTCAGATATCCATATACAATATGTTATCAAAAACCAAGAAAATTCATAGCAAATAGGATACCTCCAAGACACAAAGACATATCATCATCAACCTGGCCAAAGTCAAAATGAAGGAGAAAATTCTACAAGCAGCAAAATGAAAGCAACAACTAACCTATAAAGGAAAACCCATCAGACTAGCAGCAGACTTCTCAGTGGAAACATTACAAGCCAGAAGGGATTGGGCTCCATTTTTAGTCTTCTAGTCTTCTGAAACAGACTACTACAAGCCTAGAATTTTGTGTCCTGAAAAACAGCTTCATAATTGATGGAGAAATAAATACTTTTTCAGATAAGCAAACACTGAGGGAACTTGTCACTACTAGGCCTGCCCTACAGGAAATACTCAGAACTGCATTATACATGGACAGCACAATAGAAAAGCACAGTGGAAAAACACCCCAGAGTTTAAGCTCACAGCTGTAATAAAATAATACTACAAAAAGGAAAACAAAACAATAAAATATTATCCAACATGATGAAAGAACAGCATCCCACATATCAATACTAACACTGAATATGAACAGTCTGATTCTGCCCTCAAAAGACATAGACTGGCTGAATGGATGAGAAAGCACAACCCAACTATCTGCTATTTCCAGGAAACACATTTAACCCACAAGGACCCACATAGACTCAAAGTGAAAGGATGGAAAAAATATACCATACAAATAGAAACCAAAAGAGAGCAGGTGTGGCTATCCTCATATTAGATAAAATTGACTTTAAATCAACAATGGGATAAGAAAAAAAAAGACAAAGATGGTCATTATATAATAGTAAAAGGAGCAATTCAGCAAGAGAATATAACAATTCTAAATATATATGCACCTAACACAGGAGTTCACAGATTCATAAAGAAAATCATATTGGGCCATAAAGAAAAGAAATAAACAGCAGTGTCATAATTGCTGAGGACTTCAACAACTCACTGAAAGAGCTTGACAGATCATCAAAGCAGAAAAATCAGTAATTAATGGGACTCTAGAACAAATGAACCTAATGGATATTTACAGAACATTAAGAAACCTCATTAGGTTAGGAGGTTCATGACCTCATCATGACCCATTCTCTCAACCCTCTTTGATGCACAGCCCAACTGGAAAGACTTCCTATGCCCCTCTTTGGCTCTATAATTTTATAAATCACTAAGACTAAATCTTGCCTCAGAGAAGTCCACTTCATTCTATGTGTCCCCATCAATTTGGGCACAGTCAGAGATTATCTGGATAATCCATCCAGCAGGCAACCACAGAGTTTCTAGTGATCTCTGATTTGTACCAAATTTAACTGCTCAATATCTTAGAACTCCCCTCTAAAACCATGCTTTATGTTTTGTCATCAGGTCAAAATGTTTTGTCAATAGGTCTCTAAAAGTTCGATATTCAGCATTAACTTTTTGTGCACCATTCAGTTCCATTATTCAAACTTGTCTATGACCTAAAGCAGCAGTTCTCAACCTATGGGTCACAACCCCTTTGGACTGTATTAAAGGTTCGCAGTATTAGGAAGTTTGAGAACCACTGACCTAAAGGGGCTCCTGATCTCTTTCTCTTGACCCTGTATTTTTCACTCCAACCATTAAAAGCTTTGTTCTCCCTTCTGGATCAATTTCCTACCCTCTCCCTTCCACACATTTCATACATCATTCCGACCACTCCTTACCAGCACCCTCTTTTTCACTTTTCACTGGTCAATCTCCCACCCAAACAAATGCCTCCTAACTTGGCTCAGTTTGCCCATGCTTGCTCTCCTTAAAGGCAGACTGTGGATTGCAACTGAACAAACTCACATGCCAGCATAAATTGGTGCCACTGCATTTATTCTTTAACTACAACTTGGCCTTCCGAAACACTCAACTATAATATAATGTTGGTCAGGTTCTTCTTCCAATCTTTTCAGAGGCTAATTCAAACCTCAAACCTTTGTCATTCTTCTCTATATCTTGTCTTAAAAGTCACAGAAAAAAAGCAGAGCCAGCAGATATGAACAGACTCACATCACCTTCCTCCAAATCTATAAAGATGCAGCTTTGAGACCATCCTGACTTCATCCTACCTCCTCTTCAGGGAATACTGAACTTCCTGCAATCTCAGGATACCCTCCCCACTTGCAACACAGATGCCAAACCCTCTGGGATTCTCAGTCATCAGTTCCGCCCTTTTCCTCCTGTCCACTAGCTTCTGTTTAGTTCATGAATCCTCTGTAGTCCTTTAGCTCTGGACTTCTTCTAGCTGTTACCCTTCAAAGTCAGACTACTTGAAAGGGTCTCCAATTTCTCAACTTCCTCATGCCCCATTTGCACTTCAGTCTACTGCATTTCAATAAGCATGCTCTCAATTCATTGTGAACCTGATTGTCAACTTTGTCAGTCATTAGTCCCTAGTTCTCCCAACATTTAATTCTATCAATCATTATTCCTTCTTAAAAACCCTTTTCTCTCAATATCTATAGATCTAATTTCCTTTGCTTCTTCTCCTCCCTCTTGGGTCTTTCCTACTTTGTTTCTTCCTTATCTACTGGCTGCTTCTTAAATGCTGTGTACCAGGCTTTAGTTACTTATTCTATTCTCACTCTTTCACTATTCCATGGCAATCTCAGCCATATCTACTGACACAATTATGATTAATAAATCTTTATTCAAACTAATGGACTCTCCTGAGCTTCAGAGCCAGATTTCTTACAGAGTATGTGTACTTGGATGAACTACAGACACTTCAAGTTTAATGTCTCAGAACCATGTTCATTATCTTTCTTCCTTATTCCTTGCCTCAGAAAACAGCAACACCATTTACCTGTGTCATTAACTGAAAATTATCCTAGACTCTTCTTCACTCACTATATCCAATCAGCAGCTAAATTCTATATAATTTCACTACTTCGACATGTCCTATGCCTCTGTTTCCTCACCTCTACTGCCATGGATACTTAGTGCAGAACCTCTCATTTCCACTATTTTGACAGTCTTTTAGCTAGTTTCCTGCCTCTCACTTTGCCTTCTCTACCTATCCTTCAGATGACTATCAGAGAAATCTCTATAAAGTGGAAACCTTAACTTCACAATCTAGTATAAAATCCACCATGTGCAGGCAAAGTGAAAATAATTCTTCATATTGGATTTATGCATTGGCCCTTTCTATGTCTCTAGCCTTGTTTCTAGTAATTCTCCATGCATTTAGAATCTATTCTGCATCCCCACTCACACTCCTCAAAGACACATGGTGTTCTATATCTGTGCCTTTGTATGTGTAACCATGCTTTCAGGAATATCCCTTCTCCCTTGTTGGCCTAGAGAAGTCCTACCCATCCTTGTATAATCACCATAGTAAAGTTCAAATCATGACCACAGTGCACCATGACACAATTCTCTGTTTTCAGATCTGCCTGTCCTACTAGACTATAAAGTCCTTAAGAGAAAGGGCTGAGTCCTTTGTGCTTCCTATCATCATATTATCAGCATTTAGCATGATGCTACTAGATTACTATTAGAATTGACGATTTCAACTGTTATTAGATAATTGCTATCAGAATATAAAAACCAGTGAATGCCGTAATTTAAACCTCAATGTTTACATCCCTTGATAAAAAGAGATTTTTATAGTTGTAAGATTTTGAGGAAAAAATAAGAGCTTGAAAAACAAGAAAGAAGTTCATCTGCTTAGTGTGATTGAAATACTCCTCAGACTGAAGGCAAGGCAGGTGAACACCTGGGTCAAAAGGGCTGCCCTTTACTAAAGTCCTTATAACAACTTTGAACAAGCCATGTCAGTATACTTTAAGAAGCATGCAGATTCTTACTCCAGTTCTAAATTATTTTAGCAGAGAATGTCAGAAATAACACACGCTTTGAGTGTCAGACAAAGCACTATGCATAACAGCTCAATCTTTTCAGTGCTTTATGACATAGATATGCTGGATCCCTCGCAGGTCAGTTTTATCAATAATCATCAGGATGGTTACAGCAACTCAACCAACCACAAGCACTTAGTACACAGTGATCACTCAATAATGTGTATTTCCTTGCCCTTTACTGGGTGTAATTTATTTTTGTACATTTTTACCTGAGCATCTCTTCACAAAGATTACAAAAGCCTCTCCCAGAACCAAGCTATTTCCTCCATGGACTAACAGACTAGAGATGGCTTTCTTCTCTAGTCCAGGAACTCCCAACAAATTTTAGGTTTTCTTTCTGGAGAATAACATCTACTGTCTTACTTTCTTGGCTAAAACAAGCAAAAGCGATCAAATCAATAGAAGAGATTAAAAAGTTGATTTACCTTCAATCTTAACCTGTTGCCACCAGTTGCTTGGAAATGAAACTATGGACGCTTTCTCCTGCACCTGGGAAAACTGGTCCCTCCCTTGCTGCTGGCCTCCTCCCTCTCACCTGTCTTTCTCAGATGCCCTCGTCCACCTTCTTAGTGCTAATTGGATGGCCTGGGATCACTGCTGCAGGCTCACAGTCTGATTGGCTTACCTCACTGTCAGTCCTTATTCTGGTCCTGCCTTTTCTCAAGTTTACACTCTTGTTGCCTAGGAAATCCCAGTGACTATGAAATCCCAAGCTGTTTGAACAGCCAGAGGGAAGTTTTGCTGAAAATGGTTTAGTTTCTAGCACAACATGAAACTTAACTTCCTATGTTTTATGAGGTCATATTCAGCAAATTATCTTGCTTCTTTGTAGCAGTCCCTTCCTGTCCCTCTGTGGTTCCCAGAAGGTCTACTGCTAGGGTGCCTTATTATCAGGTAAAACTTAAAATCACAACTCTCAGGAGCAGCCAGGTATAATTATACATGATTGAAAAGTCTCTTTCTCTGCCTTCACACACTAAAGGAATGCCATTTCTGCTATTTCTATCCTTGGTTTCTTCTCTTCTTTTCTTATTTATTCCTTTTTTTTACACATTCCTTGGCAATTACTGTACTGGATAACAAGCAGTCTGGTGGCCTATTTAGAGGAAAATATCAAAATCACGCTTTTTTTCATTGGTATCTATGACACCTACTCTGCCCTTACCATTCTCACCCCTACTCCCCTCCTCTGAGGAGCAGGCAGGTATAATTACAAGTGACTCAAACCTTCTCTCTCTCACACACACACACTCACACACACACTCACACACACACGGTGCATGCATTCTGTATGTGACATGATCCTGGCTGTGTGCAACATCCTTGCAGCATGAGAACTCACAGAACTTAGATGCCAAGCACCCAGCTCTCAGAATCCCAGGCAAATTTTTCTGTGGATATAGCAAAGATTTGAGTCCTTTACTATTTCCACAGGGAGTACATATAGCTTTATCTTTTTGTTTGAATTGTTTTGAGATAGGTGTCACAACACCATAATTAAGCAATCAGAGCTGTGGCTCTTCCAGGGCAACCTCATGTCTCTAAAGTTCTCAAAAGTTTAACTCATCAGATATCATTTAAGTATCTGAAACTCTTAAGAAGGAACTCAGATCTCCATCTGAGATTGCAAAATCAAATATAAGGGCACAAGCATTTGGATGTCAAGTATTTTATGAAACCCACCTAGAGAAACAGTTTTTTATAGTAATTTAAGAAAGGAGATCAAAAAGAAAAAGAAAAAAAAAAGACAAACTAACAATAAACAGAGAAGGAGGAGCAAGGGACAACATGATAGAGCCACCATACGTGCCCTCAATGGTTTTACCAAGGAAAGAAAACAACAACAACAACAAAAGCTATGAGTTTATGTAAATGTGATCATAAGCTATGTTCTCTTCTATAGAGGCTTCTTCCTCAGTATGACTAGTCTCAGATTCATTCGTGTGAATAATCTACTTGTGTGTACTGCTTTATGGTAATCTACTGTAAGGATTACCACAATGTGCTTATCCAGTTGTCTGTTGAAGGATGACAGGGTTGTTTACAGTTTGATGTTATTACAGATAATTTTTCTATGAATGTTTGTGTGCTAGTCTTTGTACAAACATTTACTTTCATTTCTCTTGGCAAAACAGCTAGGAGCACAGTGGCTGGATCACGTGGTTGGCTCATGTTCAACTTTTTTAAGAAACTGCCCAATTATTTCCCGAAGTGGCTGTACTATTTTACATTCCCACCAGAAGTAAGTGAGGGTTCCAGGTACTCTACATCCTTCTCAACATGGATACGGTCTTTTTAATATTGGCCATTCTAATATATATGTAGTAGTATTTTATTGTGGTTTTACTTTGTATTTCCTGAATAACTAATAACACTGAACATCTTCTCTTGTGATTGTTTGCCATCCATATATTATTATCAGTTAAGTGTCTGTCAAGTCTTTTGTTCATCTTAAAACTGGGGCATTGATTTTATTATTTCTGAGTTTCTAGAGTTCTTTATATACTCTAGATGTAAGTACTTAATCATCTTTTTTGTTTTGCAAATATTCTTTCCCAGTCTATGACTTACCCTTTTACTCCCTTAGCAGTATCTTTTGAAGAACATATTTTTAATTTTGATGAAATTTAATTTCATGCTTTTTTAGTACATCATTGTTATGAACTTCTGATTTTTCTTGTCTATTCTGTTTATATGATGAATTTCATTGATAGGATTTCAAACATCAAACTAACAATGAATAAACTCATATTCCAGGAAAAATTTCCACTTGGTCAAGTTGGTTTTCTTCCTATGTATATACTTTTTGACTGTTCACTTAAATTTCACTTTAAGAGTTTACATCTATGTTCATCAGGGATGTTGTCCTTTTGTTGTGACTTTAGTATTAGGATGGTGGTAGCCTCATAGAATGAATGAGGAAGTGTTCTTTCTCTTTAATGGTCTGGAGTCAGTTGAGTAAAATAACTATTATTTGTTCCTAAATTGTTTTAGCCATTCTGAAAGGTAAGATGGACCCCTCTACCCATAATTAAGATCAGGTGTTGAGTTTAAGGCAGAACATACATACCAAAAAGTTATGAACAGGTTTATTAATAACATAATGAGTTTGCCTAAGGAGAGTAAGGTAGCTCTCAAGTTGGTCTCAAAAGGCATTGAGAGGGTAGGAAAAGGAGAGTTACTTGGATTTTTTTGGTGGTTACAGGGCAGAGCTATTAGAGGATAGCTAATAGAGGATACCACTATTTGGTTTCAGTTTCTTACTAGTCTTAAAGTAGGGAACCTCAGTCTTTCTTACCAGCTCGAAAAAGGGGACAGGAGAGGGTGCAGTTTCAAAAATGCAAGCAGCCACCAATCAGAAGTAAATCCATCACCTATTCCAATTATTCTCTGATGTTTGACTGATGATTGGAAGGTGCCATTTGGTATTTATTTGAATTTAAACCTGATCAAGTAGACCACTAGGATACTTCCTAAGACCTGTAGTCTAAGGGCAGTAAAGGAGTTGCAAGCTTCATTTAATTCCTTTTTCGAAAAAGCCCTATATTGTGTATTTTGGAAAGTGAGGTCGGTTCCTTTATCACTATCAGTAATGTCTGGAAATCTGAAGGGGATAAGGAGTGTCTTGTAGGGGTTGTGTGTTGTATCTTTAGTATGTGCAGAGACATGTGTAACTTTAATTCATACATGTGTATGGGGTATTTTTGTGGCAAGAGATTCCCAGAGTTCTTTACCCAAGAGGGTGACTTTGTTCTTTATAGTTCCTTTCAGATCATTTATTTCTTCTTGAGTTGACTTTGGTAATTTGCATCTTCTTACCAATGGTTGATAACTGGTATCTAAAGAGAACTCAAATTAATCAACAAGAACCAAAAAAGAACAATCTTATCTATCACTGGGCAAGAGACATGAACAGAACCTTCTCCGAGAAGACAGAAGAATGGCCAACAAACACATGAAAAAATACTCATTGTCCCTAATCATCAGTGAAATACAAATCAAAGCCACCTTGAGGTATTATCTAACCCCAGTGATAATCTTATATCTCCCAACACAAGCACCTCTACCCCAACGGCCCAAATCCTTGATCTATGGCAATCCTTCATCAAAAATTCCTTCTGTGACTTGTGGTCTCCATGTCAGTGTGATGAGCTTCTCTGTGCTCCAACCCCAGGATTTTCTCATTCAAAGGCACATGTTGTATTCTAACAACAGTCTATGGAGACGTGTCAATAGAAATAACTGCATCCGTGGAAAATATGGCACAGAGCTGTGAAAGTGAGTTGAAAGGTTCCTAATGGACAACCAATCAGAGCTATTTCTAAGATCTTCCTCTTTGGAATTTTATGCTATGGTAGGAAATGGAAATATGGGAGCTAAAATGTGAGTTTAAGAAGCAGTCATTGGAGGGAGAAATATGTATAACCAACACACCCCAAATTCTTGAGGTGGAAATGTATTTGGCAGGATATTTTTGATATGCTGACAAATTTTGAATTGACACAGAGTCAAAATTAAGACATTTAGGAAAACTCTTGGGATTAATGGGATGGGCCTCCAGGGTTCCAATTGCATTCTAGAACAATCTTGGGATCTTAAGGAAAGAGAAATTTAATTCTTGGGAGATGTACAAGTTACATCACACTAATGTCTTCTCTTAGGCAACACTCCAATACATGGCATTTTTCTTGACTGTAAGGATCTCAGCAGCTGAGAAAGCCAAAGTAAGAAGGAAAGAATAGCAACTGCCAAAAGTCAGGAGCAGGAATTATTAATGTGAAAACTGAAGGTTCTATGATGACTAGATTGGGGGTCGGCACTCTGGGTCTACAGAAATGGCACGATCTGTGGAAGCAACTATTCTTTGAATATCCATGCTTGTGGATTTCAGGTACCTCCCCTACCCCTCACATTTTGTTTATGCTCACATTTTATCCATGGAAGAAGTGGAGAAAAAGAGCATCCACACAGGCATCAATTGACAGTAGATCATGGTGAGCAGAGTACATTCTCGGACAAGGGCAGTAATACTAAGATCTCACTAACCATACCAGCTACTTCATGGAGTCAGAGGCAGAGAAACAGTGTAATTGAAAAGATGAACCTCTTTTGCTTCATTTCCTCTAATAATGGGGGCAGGGGGGCTAATATGGAGTCACAACATTTCCGAAACTGTTTTTACAATCCCCACTATAAAAAGAGTGAAAGTGGAAGCTCTGGCAAGGATGGTCTTGGAGTAAGAAACCTTGAGTCAATTCCTTGCATGCCAATAGGTAGGCCAGGTGTGCTGTTACAAAAAGCGCTTCACTTTCCTGACACTCAGTATCCCTTTCAGGAAAACAAAAGGGAAAGGCTGAGTTAGATGAACTCTTTGGTTTCATCCAGTTCTAGAAATCCCATATTCTCAATAATCTTAAATAGGTCTAAGGGAGTCCACTATCCTTTCAGGGAGGGCTAAAGAAAAGTCTTGGGGAAGCTCTCCCATCCTATGATCACCCCCTTCCTTAATCTATTTTCTCTTTTATTTTATAATCCTTTTGAGGTGATGGAAAAAGAAAAGAACCAATCTAGAGACACAAACTTCAAAATTAACTGCCTCCCTTCTTCCTCAAAAACTATCAGCTAGTCAGGTGTAAGATAAAGGTGCTTCCAAAGACACAATTGGCTAGGGGTCCTCACCTTGCCCAAGTCAGTTTTTTGGGTTTTCTATGAATGAAAAAGCTCCCAATTTGGGATGCTGTACCCAGGAGCACCTTTCTTAACCTCCAAAATCCTTAAAATCCTCGCTACAATTTCTATTGGCAATTTATGTGCACCCCCAAAAGGGTTGAGTAAGCACCTGAAGGTCCCGCCAGAACTGTGAGGAAGGTGCCCCAGGTCTCATGCTCTGCACTAGAAATGAAACTTCAGGCCCCAGCCCTGCCCACTCCGGAGCATGAAAAAAAAAAGAGGAAAGAATACTTCCTTTTTCCCCAGAACTACCTTCTTTACTCCAGGTTAGGGGCCCTTCCTGCCCCGCAGCCTCCACCACCCTCTTCTTCCTCCAGCCCAAGATACAATCCCTGCCTAGAAAATTAGGTGGATGACCCTCTTACCAAGCATCATTTGCTAATGCCAGGCCAGGGTGTCTGCAGCATGCCTGCCTTTGGATTTCCGCGTAAGCACTCTCCCAGTGCAGATGCTGTCAGGATTGTGGGTTTCTAGTGGCCTCCAAGAGCAGGTCTGCAGGGAGAAGGAAGCCTACTAGACACAGCAGCCACTGCCCAGTCATGAGCACTGCTATGAAATCCTTGGAGCACAGTTACTACTCTCCCCTTCTGGAAAATAGTATGAACCAGGAATAGTAGACACTTTAGGAAACCACATCGATGTCAGCTCCACCTTAACATGACTCAGACCCCTCTTCCTTTTGCAGATCTTATCCTGAATGTATGGTGTCACACCTCCTTTCTCACTGCCTCTGATTACCCTGCCAAACTGGCTATTCAGCCTTTTTCTGGTTCCAAACGAAGCATAAAATTATTATTTCTAGATCTGTGAAAATATGACATTGGTATTTTGATGGGGATTATACTTATCCATGAACATGATAGATTTTTCCATTTGTTTGCAATCACCTGCAATTTCTTTCCTCAGTGTTTTGTAGTTCTCCTTATAGAGATCTTTCACCTCCTTGGTTAAGAATATTCCTAATTAGGGGGAGGAGTAAGATGGTGGCCAAGTAACAGCTTCCTTGCAACTGGGCACAGTGAGGCTTGGGAGACAAGACTTCAGGCATCTCTGGCTGGTGGGATCTACCCATAAACATTCCTTTGAGGACACAGAGTCAGCAAGAGACTTCTGGACCCCATGAGGAGGACAAAAGCAGTGGAAAACTGGCAAGTGGTTGTGTGTGTTCATTCAGTCTAATCCTGCCGGCAGCTATAAGTGCAGCAACAGTGAGACTGCAAACTGGAAAGGCCTTACCTGTGAGCTGTTTTGGTTTTTTTGGACTTGGCACTCAGTTGAACTGCTTTGGGAGAGCTTGGGCAGGAGTATGGAGGATTTAAGGCATTGTCTAGGGCCTCAGACTGACCCGCTAAGCCAGACAGAGCTAATAGTGTTCAGCTATGGGGTGCCAGAGCAATTGTGGGAGAACTTCCCTGGCAAGCTCTGCCCTCAGGGTCACAGACCAAGGATCCAGTGGGAGTGAGTAATCTAGTGAATGAGCAGCCTAAAGGTGGAGACTGAGATGCCTTACACCCTTAGCCCTCAGGGGCATAGAGTGAGACCAGTTTTGGCAAAACTGGGACTCATAAAAACCCTAGTCCACAGGCCCAGCAATTTAAAGAGCAAGAGGAAGTGAAAGGAAAATTAGGGCAAGGAAACAGATAAAAGAAATCACTCATGAGGAAGAATCAGCAGAAAAATCATGGCAACATGAAAAACCAGTCCATAACAACCCCCCACACCCCAAGGGACCATGAGGTAGCTACTTCAGAGGATTCTACCTATAAAGAAATGTTAGAAATGACAGGGAATTTAGAATACAGATGATGAAAACAATGAAGGAAATGATGGAAACAATGAAGGAAACTGCTGATAAAGTGGAAAATAACCAAAAGGAAGGGGGATGGAGACAAGATGGCTGACTAAAGCCAGCTTTCCACAGAGGCTCCAGTCCAGAAGGAGAGTTAAAGGACAGAAATTTTGCAAGTAACCTGGTGAATTAGAGATACACCAAGAGAGAAGGTTGAAGAACACACGTCAACCCCGCTGAGGTCAGTTGCTACCCCAAGTATACAAACAAAAGGTACAAAATCCATCACCAAGCAGATAGGAGTCCCCTCCCCCATGAGAACAAGCAGAGTTCAAAGGTCCTCCAACTATACTCCACAAGAGAGACCCTCTAAAAACTGGACCTACCTCCCCTACTAGGGTGCCACGGTGTTCTTCTGACAGGCATAAAACTGTATAAAACTGTATATATTCTGTACCTGCAATTCTGAGCTCCCAGCACTTGCCACCACTCTCATTCTGAGGTCTAGAGGCCTGTCCCCTAGGAGTCCAGATTCTTTGGTGATTTCTCAAGGGCTGTGGACAGGGCCTAGACTGCAGCTGGTCTATGCTGATTCTGTAGCATGGGAGTGAGAAGAGGACAGTTGGCTGAAAAAGAACCACGCCAGAGTGGCGGTGCCCCGAGGTGCAGAGCAGCAACCATTTTTGGCAACAATAGGGCTCACACCCAGATATTTTGAAGCCACACCCCTGTCTCCCTGTGTAACCAGAGGAGGCTTGGCATCTTCTCAGGTGGCAACCACTGCAGAACAGATCTGGGACGGAAATGCAGGCCCTGTGAGTAAAGGATTTGCGTGAGGTGGTACTGGCCTGGGTGGAGTGCAGGGAATAGAAAACGCACACACAGAGCTGGGAAATTCCCAGTGCGGGGCTGACCCAGAGGACTGCTTTACTGAGCCTAAGACACACCCAGCCCTCAGTGGATCGTCAGCTTATAGATAAAGGAAAGAAGGAGGCTAGAACTGACAGCTATCCAAATACAAACCTGCAGGAGCAAAGACAGGGCCTAAGGCACAGGTTCTGTGAACTCAAAACAGCTTCTCCTCTGCAGGGGAATTTAGCAGGGACAGAAACAAATTCCTGCAAAGTTTTTCTGTTCTGTCTGTAACATCAATTCAGGGGCAGGGTTGGAACTGAGTGAACACCTCCCAGCCTCCATCAAGCACCTGAGGTTGTCAGGCCTCACCTCATCAGGGGATGGATAGAGGCAGAGAGGAGCAGCCTGGTTGAGCAAATATAGATTTCCTTGTGATTCATGCAAGTGCAAACCCCTGGAGTATCTGCTGATGGGGCGGAACCTGTCCAAAGTCAAGACAAAAGAAATGATTCTTCAAGCTGCCAGGAATAAGCACCTGTTGACCTACAGGGGCAAATACATCAGGATGACTGCAGACTTCTCTAATGAAACTTTCCAAGCAAGAAAACAATGGTCATCTACCTTTAATCTACTTAAACAGAACAATTTCCAGCCCAGAATTCTATATCCTGCTAAGCTAAGCTTTAAAATTGATGGAGAAATCAAAGCATTTACTGATATACAAACATTAAGGAAATTCACCACAAGAAGACCAGTTCTACAGGTAATACTTCAATCTGTTCTACACACTGAATTGACCATCATAATGGATCAACAGCAGAGTAAGAACTCAGCAATTAAAGGACAGAACCTACCTTCTACACTGATGCAAAAGGTAAAACTAAGCAATGGACTCTCACAAAATAAGATGAATAGAACACTTCCACAATTATCAATTATCTGAATAAATGTTAATGGCTTGAATTACCCACTGAAGAGGCATAGATTAGCTGACTGGATTAAAAAACACAAGTCATCCATTTGCTATATGCAGGAAACATATCTAGCTTCAAAAGACAAATTAAAACTCTGAGTTAAGTTTTGGAAGGCAATTTTTCAAGCAAACGGAATTCACAAGAAAAGAGTTGCAATCTTATTTTCAGATACATGTGGATTTAGCAACTAAAATCAAAAACAACAAAGATGGTTACTTTATATTGGTCAAAGAAAAAATACAAGAAGAAGACATTTCCATTCTAAATATTTATGCACCCAATTTAAATGCTCCCAGATTCTTGAAACAGATCTTACTCAGTCTGAGCAATATGATATCCTATAATACTATAATAACAGGTGACTTTAATTCTCCTTTTACAGAAATGGACAGATTCTCTAAACAGAAATTAAACAAAGATATAAGGGACTTAAATGAGACCCCAGAACAACTGTGCTTGATAGATGCATATAGAACACTCCATCCCAAAGATAAAGAATACACATTCTTCTCATCACCCCATGGAACATTCTCCAAAATTGATTATATCCTAGGACACAAAAAAAACTTCAACAAAATCAAAAGAATTAAAATTTTACCTTGTATCTTCTCAAACCACAAGGTACTAAAGGTGGAACTCAACTCCAACAAAAACTTTCAACCCCACACAAAAGCATGGAAATTAAACAATCTTCTGTTGAAGGACAGTTGGGTACAAGAAGAAATAAAACAGGAAATCATTAACTTCCTTGAGCATAACAATAATGCAGACACAGCTACCAAAACCTGTGGGATACTGCAAAAGCAGTTTTGAGAGAAAAATTTATCAGAGAAATAAAAAAAAAAAAGACAGAGAAATCAAATGTAGGCTTTAGATGCCTACATTCGAAAAACAGAAAGAGAGTGCATCAACAAACTCACTTATGGAATTAGAAAAAGAAGAACAATCTAAGCCTAACCCCAGTAGAAGAAAAGAAATCTCCAAAATGAAATCAGAGATCAATGAAATTGAAAACAAAAGAATCATTCAGAAAATTAATAAAACAAGGAGTTGGTTTTTTGAAAAAATAAATAAAATAGATAAACCTTTGGCCAGACTAACTAGAAATAGAAGAGTAAAATCTCTAGTAACCTCAATCAGAAATGAAAAGGGGAAATAACAACTGATGCCACAGAGATACAAAAGATCATCTCTGAATACTGTCAGAAACTCTGTGCCCAGAAATTTGAAAATGTGAAGGAAATGGATCAATATTTGGAATCACTCCCTCTCCCTAGACTTAGCCAGGAAGAAATATAGCCCCTAAACAGACCAATTTCAAGCACTGAGATTAAAGAAATGATAAAAAAAAAAAAAAAGCTTCCAACAAAAAAAATGCCCTGGTCCAGATGGCTTCACACCAGGAATTCTATCAAACCTTCAAGAAAGAGCTTATTCCCATACTGCAGAAATTATTCCAAAAAATTGAGGAGGAAGGACTCTTCCCCAACATGTTCTATGAAGCAAACATCACCCTGATACCAAAACCAGGAAAAGACCCAACTAAAAAGGAGAATTTCTGACCAATTTCACTAATGAAAGTAGAGGCAAAAATTCTCAAGAAAATCCTAGCCAATAGACTACAGCTTATCATCAAAAAAGTCATACATCATGATCAAGTAGGTTTCATCCCAGGGATGCAAGGCTGGTTTAACATACACAAGTCCGTAAACGTTATCCACCATATTATTATAACAGAAGCAAAAATAAAGACTATATGATCCTCTCAATAGATGCAGAAAGAGCATCCAATAAAATCAAGCATCCTTTTCTAATAAGAACACTGAAGAGTATAGGCATAGGTGGCACATTTCTGAAGCTGATTGAAGATATCTATGACAAACCCACAGCTAATATTTTACTGAATGGAGTAAAACTGAAAGCTTTTTATCTTACAACTAGAACCAGACAAAGTTGTCCTCTGTTACCTTTACTATTCAACATAGTGCTGGAAGTTCTAGCCAATACAATTAGGCAAGACAAGGAAATAAAGGAAATCCAAATAGGAACAGAGGTCAAACTCTCCCTCTTTGCTGATGACATGATCTTATACTTAGAGAACCCCAAAGACCCAACCACAAGACTCCTGGATGTCATCAAAAAATACAGTAATGTCTCAGGATATAAAATCAATGTCCACAAGTCAGTAGCCTTTGTATACGCCAATAACAGTCAAGATGAGAAGCTAATTAAGGACACAACTCCCTTAACCAGAGCTTCAAAGAAAATGAAATACCTAGGAATATACCTAACAAAGGAGGTGAAAGACCTCTATAAACAAAATTATGAAATCCTCAGAAAGGAAATAGCAGAGGATATTAACAAATGGAGGAACATACCATGCTCATGGGTGGTAATAATCAACATTGTTAAAATGTCTTTACTTCCCATTGTGTAGGTTGTCTCTTTGCTTTGGTTGTTGTCTCCTTAGCTGTAGAGAAGCTTTTCAGTTTATTGAAGTCCCATTTGTTTATTTTTGTTGTTGTTGCAATTGCCATGGCAGTCTTCTTCATGAAGTCTTTCCCCAGGCCAATATCTTCCAGTGTTTTTCCTATGCTTTCTTTGAGGATGTTTATTGTTTCATGCCTTAAATATAAGTTCTTTATCCAGCTGGAATCAATTTTTGTGACGGGAGAAAGGTGTGGGCCCAGTTTCAGTCTTTTACATGTGGATATCCAGTTCTCCCAGCAGCATTTATTGAATAGGGAGTCTTTCACCAAAGGTATGTTCTTGTTTGGTTTATCGAAAATTAGGTGGTTGTTAAGATGTTAGTTTCATTTCCTGGTTTTCTATTCAATTCCAAATGTCTATGTCTCTATTATTGTGCCAGTATCATGCTGTCTTGACCACTATGGCTTTGCAGTAGAGCCTAAAATCCTGTATGGATCTATTTTTAGATCTCTAAGTGTTCTCCATATATCTTTCCAAAAGGAATGTATTAATTTGCATTCCCACCAGCAGTGTAGAAGTGTTCCCTCTTCTCCACATCCACGCCAACATCTCTGGTCTTGGGATTTTGTGATATAGGCTAATCTTACTGGAGTTAGATGATATCTCTAAGTAGTTTTGATTTGCATTTCTCTGATGATTAAAGACAATGAGCATTTTTTCATATGTCTGTAGGCCACGTGCCTATCTTCTTCAGAGAAGTTTCTCTTCAAGTCCCTTGCCCAGCCTGCAATGAGATCACTTGTTCTTTTCTTGCTTGTACATTTGAGTTCTCTGTGGATTCTGGTTATTAAACCTTTGTCAGAGACATAACCTGCGAATAGCTTCTCCCATTCTGAGGGCTGTTTGCTTACTTTACTTACTGTGTTCTTGGCTGTGCAGAAGCTTTTTAGTATGATCAGGTCCCAGTAGTGTATTTTTGAAGTTGCTTCAATTGCCCGGGAGGTCCTCCTCATAAAATACTCACCCAGACCAATTTCTTCAAGGGTTTTCCCTGCACTCTCTTTTAGTATTTTTATAGACTATTTCCTTCTAACAGGTGTTCACTGCTGTAGCTCCATTGTGATCCCTTAGGGGGGCCAGTCTATTTTGACTTTTCATGTTTCCAGAATTCTTTTGCTGGTTTCTTCTCATCTGAAACCTCTTTTCTCAGCTCAGGGCTATTAAGTTTACAGGGCATCTGTTCCTTGTGAGGAAATCTCTTGCTTGATTAGAGTAAGGGGAAGTCCCTAGATAATTCTTTCCCCAACCACTCATGAATGTTAATGCAGCAGCAGAGGGGCGTGTGCACTAGAAGCCTGTAATGTAGTTGTTCTGATTTGTTTTGTTCACCTGTGATTGGCTCTGATCAAGCCTATGCTGAATACTGTTTGCATTGGGTGATGGGTTAGTCACAAAGTGGTTGTAGGATGTTCAGGTTGGGAGCTAAGTGAAACCCGCTTCACTGAGGCTGATATTGGGGAGAATGCTTTACCCCAGGTCTGCCATAAGGGGACAGCAGCAGCTGAGCCAGGCTAGCTAGACAATTGTTGTGGGTTTCCAGTCTGTGGGCATTTGCTCAAACCAGGTCACAGTGTACCAGAAGGTCAATCTGGGGGCATTCCTGCTGGGATATTGGACTTTTGAGCAGTTCCTCTAGGCTGGGAGCAATGGTGGAGGCTCTAGGCTGGTGAATTGAAATCTAGGTGTAGAATTGGAAGTCTTTGGAATGATGTCTCAGACCCAATGGGAGCTCTGGAAGCACAGAGGCAGAGCCTTGGGCTCTGGTGTGAGTGTCAGAGCCAGGACTGGGGAGGAGCCTGAAGCAGGGATTCTAAGGAGGGCCAGAAACAGAGCTGTGCAGGTTACATTGTTCTCATTTCCAGGGTAAAGTTCTATTTATAAAAGAGCCCCTCACCCAGGGGCCATGTTATATACTCTCACAAAATGCACATTAGGTGAGATCCCATCTCATCCCCTCCCTCCTTCTGCCATACATCCTTCCCCTCCCCCATCCCACTTCCCTCTACCCCCAAACTGGACTATATTAGTGTCTTATTGTTCTTATGAACATATAATTCTTTATTTATTGACTTTATATTAGTATGAAGTACATTGGATGTTTATTTTTCCATTCTTGCAATACTTTACTAAGAATATTGTGCTTCATCTCCATCCAGGTAAATATAAAAGACGTAAAGTCTCCATCTTTTTTTTTTTTTTCCCTGAGACAGAGTCTCACTATGTCACCCTGGGTGGAGTGCTATGGCGTCACAGCTCACAGCAACCTCTAACTCTTGGGTTTAAGCAATTCTCTTGCCTCAGCCTCCCAAGTAGCTGGGACCACAGGTGCCTACCACAATGCCTGGCTATTTTTTGGTTGTAGTGTTGCAGGAATACAAGGCCAAAAGGAGAGAAAGAGCACCCAAACACCAACGTTTGTAAGAGGAAGGGCTCTATTCACCAGCCGGGAGCTTATGGCATAGAAGAATTCCCAATGGCCACTTTCCCTGACTGCCTTGGTCTTTCACTTTTTATTGATAGTCAAAAAGTTCCACCCCACAGATATTCTTCTCTTTGGCCAGTTTGAAGCAAGTGGGAGATGCTATTCCAGCCCCTACAGAACTATAGGATTTCACAGAACTCAGAAATTTCCAAGTTCCAGGAAGTTAAGTTTACAAATTTCCAAGAGCTGAGTCACCATGGAGAGGACCCTGCAGGTGTCCTGGGTACTGCATGTATCCTTGTGGTCTCCTTAAGAAGACCTGTTCTCCTATATCTCACCCTTCTCTGGTATCCTCTCTCAGTAGTTGTCATTGTTGTTTGGCAGGCCTGGGCTGGATTTCAACCCAGCTCCAGTGTATGTGTCTGGCACCCTAGCCACTGAGCTACAGGTGCCACGCAGTATCCATCTTTTTTAATGGCTGAAAGATATTCCATGGTATATATATACCACAGTTTGTTGATTCATTCATGGGTTGATGGGCACCTAGGTTGCTTTCATGACTTGGCAATTATGCAGACTCATTCTATTTTTCCCTATCTCTTCTACAATGCTTTCTTTGAAAGAATTTGAAGAACAGGAGAGTATGTAAAGGAAAAATAAAATCTTCAGACCCTCAAAATTCATTAAGCTAAAAAGGAGACCAAGCTTGGGAACTGAATCATGCAGCACAGCCATCCTCTCTTCAAACCAATAGCTGTGATTTCACCACCCCGTGTCACAACTTTATATAAGCCAGGTTCCCACAACAACAAAGATTCTTTGCCTCTCTGGATGGCTCTTACTTACAGGGAATCACCTTCTTAGCCCTAAACCTTTAAGGATATATGTCTCCCATAAAACAAGCACATGCCAATTTAACCTTAGAGCTACAACCAAAATAAATCCTTGACCCTGATGATCCTGGAATTTCTTCCTCAGTAGGTCCTTGGTCTTGGGGATTTGAAGAATGAACCCACAGACCACAGATCAGTGGTAAGACATGATTTTATTAGACAGAAAGGAATACAGAAGGAGTAAAAAGCACCAGAGCTTCTGGCAAAGGGGAAGACCTAAGTTGGAAATCTTTCACATGGGCCCTTTGTCTAGGAGTATATGTGTCATTTTGGCCAGGACTTGGTAGGTGAAAAAAAAATCTTTTCAAAGTTAATAGGGCATTAACAAATGAATCTAGTCCCTCCTCCACTAGGGAAAGATTACCAAATCCTTACAAGTTTTTGTCTCAGAGAAGCGATTGGGGCCTGTGCTCCCCACTCAAGGTGGAACTACCCAAAAATGACTCACACTTCTTTGTTCATGACCTTGCTAGAGCCCAGAGGATGTGGCTTGGAAAAGGCAGCCTGTTTGCACCTGCAAATGGGGGTCTCATTTCTGAGCTCAACTGGGCCTAGAGAATGGGGAAATCACTGTCCAGCCCTGAGTGGTGGAATCCTGTATTATTCAGTTCTGGGAAGATCCACATTGATGTTATCAAGGACAAGTTTATCTCCACAGATGCAGACCAGGGACAGATGAGATCAGTCCATCCTCTGCCTACTCTGAGAAACTACATAATTGATTTCTTTCCTTTGGGCCTACCCTCCCATTCTTTCCTCTTTTCTGTATGCTTTCTCCTTTAAATACCCAGTTCCCAAATCTGTCTGCAGAGAGCCTGGCCACAGATGCTTTTCCTGGGCATGTCCTTAGACTTTGGCTTAACGAACCTCAATTGATTGTGACTCTTGGTTTTAGTCACCGATTATTTAAGTTATCAAAGGTGTTGCAGACCCAAATGTCTCTGGCTGAATAGTGCAGTTAAGGATGAGTTTAAGGTCTCTGGATCCCCACTCAAGACCAGTGGCCCTATACTGCTGTCAAGATTAAAGGAAGAAGGGTGGCACTTGTGGCTCAGTGAGTAAGGTGACGGCCCCATATACCAAGGGTGGTGGGTTTGAACCCGGCCACAGGCAAACTGCAACAAAAATATAGCCGGGTGTTGTGGTGGGCGCCTGTAGTCCCAGCTACTCAGGAGGCTGAAGCAAGAGAATCACCTAAGCCCAAGAGCTGGAGGTTGCTGGGAGCTGTGACACCACAGCACTCCACCGAGGGCAACAAAGTCAGACTCTGTCTCAAAAAAAAAAAAAAAAAAAAAGATAAAAGGGGGAAAACTAATGACATCAGGAAGTTTAGGGACAAACACAATGGTCCAAGGTGCTTATCTACTTGCAGATCAGACCCCTTTGCATCATTTTGGGTGCTAGTGACTGTGGTTCCCACCACGGAGTACATTATAGTCATTTTGGCTGCTGTGGCACAGTCCATAGCTGCCACCTGAGAGGCTATGCCAAGATTTGAGAGGCTTGGCCTCTCACAGCCAAGAATTCAAGCTATAACAATGGGGCATATCTACTCCTGCCTATTACCTAAGCTACCAAAGCCCCAATGAATTATTTAACAAAAGTCATTCTGCATGTAGAGTGCAGAATTGCACATTGCTTTCTTATTTCAGGACTTGCTACAAAACACCCTATTACAATGCAAATGCCCAATTTGCCTTGTCAAAAAGGCCTTCAGGGCATGAAGTCTAACAATAGATGACTTTAGGCTGAAAGCCAAGGCCACCTAGGTGGAATGACAAAAATATATCCAAGCTACAGTTGGCCAAAATTGTTGGGCTTGCCTGTACTCACGAATAAAAAGGAAGCCCAGCAACAGGCCTCTTTGGATATTGGAGATAGTATGAATATTTTTTGCCACCTTAGACAAGATGACCAACCAAATTGCCAACTTTGAACAGGGTGCTTGGCAGCAACAGGCCTTGGAAGCCATTCAATAAGCTGTGCCTCAGGCACTGCCTTTGAAAGCCTGATGGAATTACAAATGTTTGCAGCTGCACACATGCTGAGCAGAATATCTGGAAATAAAAAACTGCCACTGAACAGCATCAGCCTCTTGGATTTTGGAGATGTAAGTTGTCTGACTCAGCCACCAGAAATGGATCTTTTGAATGGCAACCTTTTGCTTGCTACTGGGCACGGGTGAAAACTGAACATCTTACGGCTAGAATGCCACATATGACACTGTGACCTGAACTGTCCATTACCACCTGGGTGCTTACAAACCTCACCAATAAAACTGGACAGGCCCAACAAAGCCTGATTATCAAATGGAAGTGGCAGTTTGAAGATAGGGCCCTAACCAGGCCTCCAAAGGACAAGAAGGGACAAAGCATCTTATAGGACTATGGTCTCCAACCCCCGGACCATGGACTGATACTAGTCCATGTCCTGTTAGGAACTAAGCCACACAGCAGGAGGTGAGGAGAGGGTGAGTGAGCACAGCCTCATCTGTATTTATAGCCACTCCCCATCACGCATCACTGCCTGAGCCCCACCTCCTATTAGATCAACAGCAGCATTAGAAGTTTGCTCCTGTGAACTGCACATGCAAGGGATCTAGGCGGTACACTCCTTATAAGAATCCATTGCCTGGTGATCTGAGGGGGAGCTGAGGCTGAGGTGCCACAGCCAGGGAGCAGCTATAAATACAGATTTTAGTTAGCAGAGAGATTTGACTGCACAGAGACCATAATAAATCAGTTGCCTTTAGAGTCATATCAAAACCACCACTTTCCCACTCATCAGTGTACGAAAAAGCTATCTTCCATGAAACTGGTCCCTGGTGCCAAAAAGATTGGGGACTGCTGCTGTAGGGGATGCTTTGGCTCCTCCTGTGTCTACCTAGAGCCCCCCAAGACTCAAGATGTCCCTCCTGACAGTTTGACATAATCTACTGATGGGACTGGGAAACTACTAGCAGACAAGGGCCCTTGGGCTGCAGCTGGCATGCGGTCAGTGTGTAGCTATCTTTTGACTGAAACTGGACATGGATATTCTGCCCAGTGGCCCTAATTACACATAGTGGTGATGCCCATGCCAACCACTCCAGCTCTTAATGCATATTTTTTTTGTTTTTTTTTTCAGCCTCAATAGTTTGGGTTTTTTTTAATTATTAAATCATAGCTGTGTACATTAATGCAATCATGGGGCACTATACACTGGCTTTATAAACCGTTTGACACATTTTCATCACACTGGTTAACATAGCCTTCCTGGCATTTTCTTAGTTACTCTGTTAAGACAATTATATTCTACATTTACTAAGTTTCACATGTACCCTTGTAAGATCCACTGCAGGTGTAATCCCACAAATCACCCTCACTCTGCCCATCCTCCCCCTTCCCTCCCCTTCCTCTCCCCTTCCTCATATTCTTAGGTTATAACTGGGTTATAGCTTTCATGTGAAAGCCATAAATTAGTTTCATAGTAGGGCTGAGTACATTGGATACTTTTTCTTCCGTCCTTGAGATACTTTACTAAGATAAATATGTTCCAGCTCCA